>OZ016475.1:3910258-4099370 GCA_963966605.1 Caenorhabditis sulstoni
CTTTCTCTTTCTCTCTCTCTCTCTCTTTCTCTTTCTCTCTCTCTCTCTTTCTCTCTATCTCTCTCTCTTTCTCTTTCTCTCTCTCTCTCTTTCTCTCTCTCTCTCTTTCTCTCTATCTCTCTCTCTTTCTCTTTCTCTCTCTCTCTCTTTCTCTCTATCTCTCTCTCTTTCTCTCTTTCTCTCTTTCTCTCTATCTCTCTCTCTTTCTCTCTATCTCTCTCTCTTTCTCTCTATCTCTCTTTCTCTCTATCTCTCTCTCTTTCTCTCTATCTCTCTCTCTTTCTATCTCTCTCTCTTTCTCTCTATCTCTCTCTCTTTCTCTCTATCTCTCTCTCTTTCTCTCTTTCTCTCTCTCTTTCTCTCTTTCTCTCTTCTACCTCTTCCGCTTCTCATCCGTCTCTTCGGCGGCTTCTCTCCGCGCGCATACTCTGCGTCTCTCCGCTCGACTCGCTATTCCTGTCGATTTCTTCGAATTTCTGTCTGCCAAACACACACACACATGCGCGAGATGACCAACCACCGATATATTTTTTTGGTTTTATGTGCAATAAACATTTCGGGTTCCGGCACCCTTGTCTCATAATCATTAAACATCGTCGCAAATTGTTTCGGCCACGTCCCCTTTCCATTCGTTTCGAGATCAATTGCGCATTCATGAAACGACTCTGACCTTTATTTGCTCCTCCGCAAAACAAGATGCATTTCGAATGGTTCGAGGCGATCGTCTCGCCGAACGAGACGCGGCGCCGATCGATGGAGCTCGCGATCTTTGCGTGTTCCTCCGATTAATCCGACCTTCCCCCTTCCTGTGTCTGCGTCTCGTGCCCTCTCGCCACCCGTTGATCATCCTGTCTCGTTGAGACGGCGAGTCACTCACTCCATCGTTCACTTTAATGCCCCCCCCCCATAAAATAATATGTTTCTAATCGATTCGATCGCCTTTCTCTCGCTTCCTCATCTCTTCGCCTGGTAGTGGCGGCTTCTTCACGACGACGGAATACGCGCGCGTCGCGTCGAATGAGAAGAGAGAAACAGCCACTTTACACTCTTGCTCGGCGAGCCCCAGAGAGCCTGCTCCGTCGTCGGTTTGCAGGCACAATGAGGCGCAGGCGAAACGGGCACGCAGGAGAGGCAAGAACACAAAGTGCCCTCTGCCTTTTAGTCACCCTCTGCCGAGCACAACAACCATCTTACTGCCCCCCTCCTCCTCCCGACTCGTCCCGTCCATCGGTCACTTTCGCCCTCCCCCCTTTCCGGTCTTTTTGTTTTTCCGCTTTGAACTCTCTTGAGATCCCGCTATCTCTCGCTTCTTCAGGCTCGGCGCCTCTCTCGACGATGGCGGCGTCTTCGATGTCGTCGTTGACGTCTTCATACCACACGGCCGGCATGGCCTCCAATTCGGTCGTGCCGCCGTTCGACGCGCGAAATCTGGAGATCAAGACGAAGTCGATCGAGCAGACGCTTATTCCACTCGTCACTCAGGTATGAATGACATCAGCCGTCGGACGTCGTCTCCGGAAGCGATTAGACGTCGTCGCGCACCCGATCATGGCCCATTTGACAGACGAGTGTTTGTTTGTAGATCACGACACTTGTCAACTACAAGGAAACCTACTTGACAAGCGGCAAACCAAAGTCCGAACGAGCCATGCGAACCGCGTTGAAGGTCTGAAAGGGAAAGCGGTCGAGCCCTCGTCTGAATGTTTCATTTCCAGATCGGAAGTGCCGTCGAGGCGGCCATCGAGAGGTTCGTGTGCGTCGGAGAGACGATCGCCGACGAGAACGCCGACATCCAGCCGGAGATGTACGACGCGTGCACCGAAGCTCGTCTAGCTGGTCAGTCTCACTAAATCCGCCTCCGATCCTTAGCTCTGGCGGTGTCGAGTTTCATTCCGAATCAAAGCACAGCAAAAAGTGCTGCCTTCATTCCACGTCTCTTCTGCTCCTTCTGGAAGAGAAAAGAGCAACGGGCGGCTCGCCGACGCATGCACAAATCCGCGCGCGTATCCGATTACCCCCGCCCCTCTCTGCTAAGCACCCCTTCTCAAGCAGCCATTCTCTTCTATTCCAGGAGCTTCCATGGCCAACCTGTCGTGCGCTTGCAACGAAGACCCCTCTTCGGTCGTCGACAAGGCTGTCTTGGTGCGGGCGAGTCGGCAGCTTCTGAGCAGTGTGACGAGGGTGCTCTTGCTCGCGGATCGGGTGCTCGTGAAGCAGGTGCTTCGTGCGGAAGACAAGGTTCGACCGGATGATCGAAGAGTCTGATCTGATGCTCTTCGTGATTTCAGATCGCATTCTCCCTCTCACGACTCGAATCGACCCGATCTTTCAATGACTTCGTCAAGGTCTTCGCCGTTTTCGGCGGGGAAATGGTCGAGTTGGCGCATCGGAGTGGCGACAGACAACACGATTTGAAAAGCGAGAAGCGAAAAGCACAGATGTCGGTTGCGCGAACTTCGCTCGAAAGACTCACAATGCTCCTGCTCACTTCTTCGAAGACATACCTCAGACATCCGGATTGCGACTCTGCACTGCAGTGTCGAGACGGAGTCTTCTTCCAAATGAAGCTGTCTCTCGAGCTCATCGCGATCTGTGTCTGCGACGGAATTCTGACGACCGACAAGAACCGGTACATCCAGGATGAGCCGGACATGCCGATCGACATTGCCCTTCAGCTGACTGCCAACGCGGCTATCAAGCAGCTCACTGTGAGTGAATCGCTTCTGACTGTTTCGACTGAGAGGCTCTTTCCAGGAGATGCTGGAAATGATCCGAATGACAGTGCGAGTCGGGGCCGGAGTCCGAGAGCGGATTGTGTCTGCCCTGGACGCTCTCTGCCAGTTGACTCAGGACTTCACCGACTCCGCCTACACTCCTCACCACCAACGAGAGCAAATTCTCGACTTTCTTGAGGAGTGTCGGTTCGAAATGACGAATCTGATTCAGCCGGACGAGAACGAGCAACTGGCTGCGAGTGGGTTGGAAGTGACCGTGGAGCGGCTGAATCGACGGCTGAAAGATCTGAGCAAGCAACTGCAGATCGTCGCGATGGAGCAGATATCGGAAGTGCTGCGAGCCAACGAGGATCAGGTGCTGTTGTCTTCGATGAAGGCGTGCGCGGTGTCAGGAGACATCGATGGCGTCGAGAAGTACATGCACAAGTTCCGCGAGCACGCGGATCACATGCAAGAGGTGAGGAGTCTCGAGACGCGTACCCTGAACATCCGTTATCTGCAGGTCTGCCGACTTCTGCATCACATCTCCATCACCGACGCGTTGCATGTTCACACGGGACACGTCGAACGAAACATGAGAGCTCTCGCGCCGTTGACGATTCTCGCCGGTCGGACTCTTTGTGTGCACCCGTCGTCTCGGATAGCCAGAGAGAATCTGGAAGTGTTCTGCGATACGTGGGGCCAGACTGTACGCATCATCATCTTCTTCTTCTTTCTTTTTGCATCCTGTTCTTTGCAGGTGAACGATCTCTCGCGAGTCGCCAAGGAGTCGGATGTGGCAGCAAACGGACGAGTGGCAGCCGAGAAGCAGGCGTACATGTCACTTCCGCGGCCAGGGGTAAGTACTCACTCTTCGCGTCGGAATAAGCATGCGGGAGACTCGTCCGACTCTTCGAACGAGCTCCTTCCGAACGGAGGACGACGACCGAAGAAGCTCGGGATGGCGCCGACGCGCGTCGTGAGCCAGACGGGAGACGAGGCGAGCAGTGATGACGAGAAGGCCGACAAGGAAGAGGTCGAGGCGTTCCAGTACCGCATCAGTCTGATTATCGACGATCTGCAGAGCGACGTGGAGGGACGATGACGTGCATGACTTCTTTCTTTTCTTTCTCTACAACTGACTTCTTTTTCTTCCTCTCTTTTCTTTCTTTCCATTTTCTAGTGTTGTTGTGATGTGTTTGACGTGGTGCCAAAAAGATAAACGTTGTGGTGGTGTGAAGTCGTTTGACGACGATCTCACGATGTTTCCAGAAGCACGGAACGACGCAGAAGCCGTCGAAACCAATTACTCTTGACGTCGAAGATCAGCAGAAGATGGCCAAAGTGGGGCTGGAAATGAAGCTGCTGACTTCGGAAGTGGACGCCGAGGCCGAGAAGTGGGACGAGTACGCGGAGAACGACATCGTGAAGCGGGCGAAGGCGATGTCGTCGATGGCGTACAACATGTACCTGTTCACTCGCGGCGACGGACCCCTCAAGACGACGCACGACCTGTTCACGCAGGCAGAGTTCTTCGCCGAGCAGGCCAATCAGATGTACCGCACCGTGCGGGAGTTCTCGTACGAGGTGCCCGGGTCGGCCGAGAAGTCCGATCTGTCGGCGATTCTGGAGAGGATCCCGTTGCACTGTCAGCAGCTGCAAGTGATGGTCAAGAGTCCGACCGTCGGCAAGACGGCCACTTTCGGGAAGGTCGACTCGGTGATTCAGGAGACGAAGAATCTGATGAACGAGATCGCCAAACTGGTCACCGCTTCTTTCGTCTGCGCCACGAAGGTCAGTTGAGTTGGATGACGTGGCAGTGCCACTTCACAGCGTGTCACACACTTACTAAACAACCAGTTCAGATGTTCGCTCAGGAGTCGCAGCAAGGGTAAGTTTGTCCCTAGCGACTGGCTGTCCTCGAGTAGTAGCTGCCCCCCTCCCTGAGTTTCCCATCTACTCTTTTTCCCCGTCGATCCTTCCGACAGTCATGTTTTCTTTTGTGTTCGTCGCCAGTTCGCGAAAAGCGGAAGGAGAGAAAAATGAAGCGAAATACTGATTAGGTTGCAACATGTGCTCGTTTTGTACTAGCTGAAAGTGGCCCGTTTCGTTGCATCAATCCGTTTCTCTTTGCAGTACGAAATCGAGTTTCGCGGAGGTTCTGTCAATGGGCGGACGGGTGCCGACGGTGAAAGGACTAGTCGCGAATCGACTGTGAGTGTCTCCCAACGCGGCTCTTCTCCTGATCGCGCTCCTTTGCAGGTTTGGCGCCGGACCCCGAGCATCCGACGAGCCGCGCCGCCGACCTCTTCGCTCCTTTCCGCCAACAACTCATCAAGCTTACACCTTTAGGTGCGCCTCAATCTGGAAATTGTCTCTCTCGAGCTCCCTTTTTCAGCAGTGCGATAGCAAGCTGAAATCTCTGCAGGATCTCCGTTCTCCTTTCTGAATTCGCTCGTTTTCTGCGTCTCCATGTCTCCCATCCGAACTTTCAGAAACGCCGAAGAGCTTTATGCGCCCCCTCTTACTCTTTCGAATGCTGGTTCTCCCTCCCATTTCCTTTCTTGTTCTTATCTTATAGTTGTTGAATATTAATCAAAAACTTTATAAACACAATCCGAAGGAATGTTTCCATTTTGAATATCTTCTCTTCCTCCTATTTACGGGGAAGACGTGCGAGACACGTGGCCGAGAGGTCACGCGAACCCTCGGTGGTTCTTTCTTTCCGGAACCCTCCCACGTCATCTATCTAGTTCCCACTCCTTCAACACCCATAATGATTATGGTCAGTTTTTCTCACTCCTTTCCTTTCCAGAATTCTATTCAGATTCCAATTCTTCTTCTCTCGATCACTCCAATAAGCGGCAAAGAAGACAACGTTTGCGGGAATGGATCGATCGAATTGTTCACATTCTCCGACATTTTCAAGTGATCCCTTCTTCTCTTCCCTTCCAATTCTCTCAATTTCCCAGAGACCGTCTTCTGTTGCAAGAGAAATCCTTCATCGAAGCTATCGGACCGGACGCCGGAGCCATTCGGACCGCCTACCTGGCCACGGACCCGCTGTGCCGCCGCAAAGCGATCCCGCTCCACAAACGGGCTCGGGTTCGAGAATGGGATAACCTCGTCGAGTTCGACAACGAGTATCCGGGAAAGCCGTTCATCTCTCCCGACGAGAACACCATCTTCTTCTTCTGCACGAGCCCTCCGAGTGCTCCGTTCGATCACATGGTCAAGATTTCGGCGGCCATTGGTCAGACTAGAAGGCGGTGATTCAACTGAGTTCCGATTTTCAGACTACACTTCATTCTACTACCTCGTACCCATTTTCATGTTGATGCTGTTCATGTCCGCAACGTTTTCGGGTCTCAACCTGGCCATCATGTCGTTCAGTATCGCCGATCTCAAGTTGATTATCGAGAGCGATCAGGAGCAGCTGAACCGCACGAGAGCCGCCAACGTGCTTCGGCTCAGGAAGCAGAGCAACTTTGTGTTGTGCACCGTCGTGATCGGCAACTGCTTCTGCAACACTTCGATCACGATCATCATGAACTACTTTGGAAACACACTCGGAGTCGGCCATCTCTTCGTGACTGAACTCGTTTCGACGACACTTTTACTCGTTTTCACCGAGATTCTACCCTCTTTGATCTGCACAAAGTGAGCCGGAATCTTCGAAAGTTCAGAGTGGCAATGAGTTTCAGAAACGCGCTGAAGTTTGCGAGCATGATGCAAAACTTTGTGATCTTCTCGATGGTGCTGACGCTTCCGATCAGTTGGCCTCTTTCGAGACTGCTGGATAAGCTCCTCGGCCCCGAAGATTCGAATGAAGAGCCGCTGAACATTGAGACTCTCGAAGAGTTCGAGGCGACCGAGTACGTTGAGAGCGAGAACTTCAATGTAGAGTCGGAAGGTTCAGAGATCAAACAACTATTCAGATGAGTTTCAGATGATGAATGTGGTGAAGAGGACGTTGTTACTGCGTCAGAAGAGGGCGGAAGACGTGATGACGCCCATCGAATGCGTCTCGATGATCAGTGACCATCAGCCGGTGACACAGAGTTTTTGGAAGGAAATCCACGGCAAAGGACACTCACGGCTGCCAGTTTGCGAAGGAAGAAACAAGAACAAAGTGGGGACACGGCTAGACAACATCATGAAACCCGAACGGCTTTCAGATCTGCGGAGTGCTCAACCTCAAAGATCTGTTGCTTCTGATGGACGACGAGGCGGGAGGCGTCGACACGAAACTGACGGCCGGTACGATGCTGAGTGTGCTCGAGAAACGCCGGAAGCACTGTTTCGTGCTGAACACGCTTCCGGTGCAGCAGTTCATGACGGAACTGCAGGAGGGATGCATGATGGCGATAGTGATTCAGTTCATCGGATTCAAAGACGACTTCGACGATCCCGGGGACGGCTACAGAGTGCTCGGGATCATCACTCTCGAGGACTCGCTCGAGGAGATCATCGGAGAGATTTTCGACGAAAAAGACCGGGAAGGACTGGACGGCGAGAAGGAAGAGGAGTCGCTGATTTCTTATTGATCTCTCTCTCTCTTTTCTCTCTCTCTTTCTCTCTCTTTCTCTCTCTTTCTCTCTCTCTCTCTCTCCTTCTCTCTCTCTCTTTCTCTCTCTCTCTCTCTTTCTCTCTGTCCTCAATGAATCTTTCCCCTGTAATGAGTTGCCCTCTTGAGCAGAAAAAACAAAGCGTGAACTGGGATCCTCCGAGTGTTTCCGCGTGTGTTCGCATCAGTCCCTAATCCAGGAACCTCGTCTCCATTTTGCTGTTTCTCAACAGTAACAACGAAAATCAACATGGCGCATGAAAGCATCGGCAGAAGAAGCATTCGGACCGTTTTCGGTGAGTCTCCCTCGCATCTTCGTCTGATTCTCTTCAATTTTCTTTCAGAACACGCCGGTGGCGACAACCATCTGTACATGTCGAAACGACGCGAGACGAGCTACGAGGAGAACTTTCTGAACGTCGAAATGGCGGAGAGGGCGACCGTTTCGGGTCGTCCGGACCTTCACGAACGTCGCTATTTCGGCGGTCTTTTCGGAAACAAAGAGCTTGTTCTGATGTCATTCGTGACGGTGGCGCTGTATCTGATCAACGGGGAGCATGCTCAACTCGTGTGCACTGCACTCACCTCCGTCCCTCCGGCCCTCTTCTCGTATCGAGTTCTGATGAGTCAACAGACGAGCAAAGAGGGATACGTGAGTTTGTCTCGGATCTTGCCCGATCCTTCCGATCCTTCAGCACTCGATCCTCTTCTACTGGACCCTCTACGGTCTCGTGGCTCTTGCCGATCAGTTCGTCGGATCCGCGCAGGGATACCACCTGTGCAAGGGCGGTCTTCTCGGATTCGTCTTTCTGCACGCAGTCCGCTCCAACTTGTCCGTCATCCCCCGCTCGTGGTTCTTGCTCGATCAGCCCACTGTCGACATGCTCACTTCCATCTTCTCTCGCATCGAGTCGGACACTGGATTCGTGCCGAGAACTCCGACAGCGACTCAGTTCTCGGACGAAGATCTCGAGCTCATGTTCTCCGAGGATTCCACTCTGCAGAACGATGCGATGGAGGTCAGCACGGCGTGCAGCTTCCAGCCTTCCATCGAGATGCAGTCGACGCAGAACGTTTCTCCCGAATTCCAGTACAAGACGGCCACTCCGAAGACGATGAAGGTGGAGGAGGAGACGGCGAAGGATCCGTCGTCGACCATCAGAATCCGTCCGCAGTTCCAGACGATGTCGGCGATGACGACGACGGGCGGAAGTCCTGCGGACATTGTCACCTTGCCTTCGGAATTCATTACTTTCTCGCCCGGAAATCGAGAGACTCTGATCCAAGTCACGAATGTGTCTCCCTTGCACGTGATGTTCGCTCTCAAGGTATTCATGAGCAGTCTCCCGCATCCTGACGTCTTCTGATTTCCAGACTAACGCCGACACGTACCTCATCGCTGCTCCAACCGCCGGAATTCTCTTCAGCGGACAGACGATAAAGATGCGAGTCGGAGTGACCGAAGAGTTCTTCGAAGACTGCGAAGATCCCGGAATGACCATCGACAAGGTACTGTCAATGACTCTATGTAATACTTCAGCTTCTGATTACAGCTCGCCATCGACTACACCACTATCCCTCCTCAATACTCGTCTTCCATCCTTAAATTCTCCCCTCAGTTCTTCCAGTCGCAGAACCGTCGTCGCCACGCCATCCGTGTCTTCTACGAGTGACGTCTTCTGACACTACTCTCGTCTGTTTACTATTTATTCCCTGTTCTTGCTTGTAAAATAAATATGAGATAATTATTAAACTTAGTTAATAAACTAATATTATCGGATTTTTTTGAATGCAATACGCTGCGGAAATTTTTTTTTTCGAAATGTCGATTTACGGGTTGGTCCCGCCACGAAGAGAAAGAGACGCAGACGACGAGAGATGAAATTTCTTCAATTTTTTCAAATTTTTCCATCTCTCGTCGCCTGCGTCTCTTTCTCTTCGTGGCGGGACCAACCCGTAAATCGACATTTCGAAAAAAAAAATTTCCGCAGCGTATTGCATTCAAAAAAATCCGATAATAAGTGTCGGGAGCTTCTCCGCGAAATGTTGCTTTTGTGGCGGCCGAACTTTCGGCACTGTGGCCTAATATTTTCTTCGCGCGCTGTATTTTCAAACGCGCCGAGATTTTTCATTCGCGCTTTTTAAATCCCTCTTTTTTTCATTTTTTCTCTGGAAGTTAATCGAAAACTGCCACAAATTGTAGAAATGGTTGCTCATCGTAAGCCGGACTTCAAATCGAAATGGGCGATGGTCGTGACTGTCGATCGAATGGACGAAAAGAAGCGCGCGGATTTGAAGTGAGATTCAGGCAAAGACATGGCTCCAATCGCATAATTTCAGAGAATTTGCCGGATGGTTCATTGAAACACTGCGTCTCGAAGGGGCCTTCATTGGTCATTATTTCAACTATGAGGTGGGAAGTTCCAGGAGAATCTGATCAGTTATCGAGAAGATCTGCAGGCTGCCCCCGTCGCAATCGTCGAAACCGCAGTAGACAACTTCGAATCGTGCACCGATGCGTATCAAAAAATACACAAGGTATGCTGAATCTATGTCCGTCGATTCAACATTGAAGTCGTTTAGGAGCATCCGCAAGTTGTGCTTGTCATCCACATTCTGCCGAAGCCGCTGTCCAACGAGTACGAGTGGATGAAGACATTGGCCACGAGATACGGGTTCATCCGTCAGGGAATCCTCTATGAGAACGTTGTTCATCGCTTCAAAAACATAGAATCGGAGCAGACAAGCGTGTTCCGGAACATGTGCCAATGGATCTACCGCAGCGGAACTGCCATCGTTCGCAACGAAGGAAAGTAAGAAGACTCCTTCTTTCTTTTCCTGAATCCGTATGTTTTCTTACAGTTCGTGCGGTATTCTCCACGGAAAAGAAACGAAACCGACGTTCGAAAAGGTATTTTTCAACAGTGAAGACATCAAGGACGCCGTGTTCAAAGCTCTCCATGGAGGAGAAGAACCACGTGGCAGTGAAACGGAAAACATTGTGAAGATTAGCGGATTCCCGGAGCTGTTGAATGCTTTCGGAGTGGCTCAGCTGCTGAGCCCTTACCGAGTCAATGGCGTCACCATGACCGGCTCTCAGTCGGCCACTGTGACGCTGGAGAACAAGTTTCAAGTGTACCAAGCTGTGGAAGAGCTGAACGGAAAACAGTTGGATCGCAATCACAAACTGCAGGTTATCAGTAGTGTCGTCTCCTCGCCTGCCGTCAAAGTGGCCGTTTCTCCGGATCCGAAGAAGCATATCGAGAGTTTGATGGAGAAACTGAAGATTGGATCCTACTGATCTTCCTCGATGGTTGTCTCATTCCTACGATCTTTTCCACTGAAATCTCCACCCAGTTCACTCGTTTTCTTACCGGTTGTCATCAGTTTGTGTTCCAACTAATCCCCTTCTGTTATACGGATAAATCGGTTTTATTCAATTGCATCCTGTTTTTTATGAGTCTGTTATCATCAGAATACAGAATACATAACAGCAAGAAAATTGCGGAAGTCATGTGATCCTTTAGAAACAATGGAACAACGAGAACAAACATGGAAACGAGGGGAAGAAGAGGGCGAAGAGGAGATCCCGATAGTGGGAAGAAAAAAAGGAGTGACGTCTTCTGAACAGACGCCCACGTCTTCTGAACACGTTCGATACGAACCCCCGAAACCCAAAATACGTAAGAATCCCCAAAAAAACACGAATAGTTTCTAGAAGAGACTGCCGAACGGCGAGTTCCATACCAAAGTTCTTCCCGAATTCCCAGAACTTTTTCCTTTTATCGGTTGTTTTGTCTAGGAAATAATCGATAGATTGCAGGGAGAACGATGGACATGGCGCCACGTGGCAGACAGATAATGCATCTCCCGATCATTCGTCCGAAGTTCCCGGCGAAACCGGTGCAGCAGGGCACGGCCGTCCGTCTCATAACGGCGCCTCTTCCGATCGCCACCCCGTCCTCGTCGAATCCGCGACCGTTGATTTCGCTGCTCGATCGAACGGAATTCAGAGATCGCAGTCGGATGTACGTGGCACCTTTGGCCGGGAAACCGAGAAAGCCGTACTACACGGAACTGCACGAGATCCGCAAAGAATTCGGGATCCCCGACAAATTCGACGCTTCCAGGCCATTTACGATGCACGGAGTTTGTGAGGGAGACGAGAAGGTTCTATTGAAGAAACGGGAGAAATTGCAGCACTGGCGGAGAAGCTGAAGACGTTGCAACGTCTCCGGGGAGAGAACAAGTTCCTGAGGGAGTCGATTCAGAAGAAGACAGAGCTGTGCGCGACGAGGACGAGCGCCATCGAGCAGATGCAGAAAACGACCGAGGAGACGATCGAGCACTGCCAATTGCTGCGGACGACTCTCGAGAATGTGCAGGCGAATACGCAGAGAATGAGAGATCAGATGGAATGAAGATAAATATTGCGAGCAGAGTGAATGATTGAAAAAAAACACGCAGTTTATGAGTCAAAAGGCATTCAATAAAAAACGATAATAAAGAAAAGGACCACAATCGTCAGAATCAGATACCCAGTAGATATGTTGAACAAAAAAAGAAAAAATAAATGGAAGCGGATTGGAGAGAAGAAAAGGGAAACGGGGGAAAACCTCTAGAGAACACATAAAGCAAATTATTAGAAATTGTGAAAGAACACACGGATCAATCAACCGATAACATCAACAAGACTAACAATAAATTAGGTTTAGAGAAAGAGAGTTTACTCTTGGTACTTCTTCTTTTGTGCCTCATACAGCTTCTCCAACTTCTTCAGCTGACTTTTAGTGATCTGAAAAAGACAACTCATCCAAAGAAATTCAAGATTCTACGGGTTACCTCAGTTCCGTCGGCCAGGTGCGTCGGCACTCCCTTTTCGTTGTACTTCGAGTACTTTCCTTCGTGCTCTCCCTGCTTGAAAAGGTTCTCCGGCTTGATCTTTCGCGCCGCCGCCTCCTTTTCCGCCTTCTCACGAGCTTTCTGCTCTTTTTCAGCTTTCTCCTTCTCCTTCTGTGCCTTCTCAGCAGCCTTTTGCTCTTGTTCCCTCAGCAACGTGGCTCTATCTGCGAACTTCACCGTTGTCTGCCCGTTTCGGTCTTCCAGACGGACTCCCAACTCTGGGAGCGTCTTGTCTCTGAGGTCATCGCACTTCTCCAGAATTTTTCCGTTCTTGTCTTCTTTGGCAATGTTGCGAACTTCCTCTCGGAAATCCGCGAGTGCGTTCAAATATGGCATGGCAAAGTCCTCTTTGTTAAATCCTTGACCACCCTCAACAGTCCTGTAAACACAACACATTTTTCGAGTTAAGAACAAAAGTGACACTCACTCGTCCTCCGAAACAAATCCGATATCCGGACCGCTGTGCGGAGTAGCTCCGAAGATCTTGAGCATCTTGGTAATGTAGGTGGCAATGTCTCTGATCAGGAGGCAGTTCGGCACGAGCTTGTCCTTTTCCTTCTCAGCGATGTACGTGTTTCCGAGGCTGATAAGCTTGCGGAGCTTCTCGACGACTGTTCTCGTGTCGACCGAATCGCAAAGAGCAGCGTCCACTTCGGTCATGAGAACTTCGAACTCCTCTTCCAACTTCTGCTCTCTCGCCTGGAACTTTTGATATCCGAGAGAACTCTCAGCTTTGTAGTGTTTTCTGAGATAGTCCTTGATAAGCATGAAGAACTCATTGGTGATCTTCTCAAACTGAAGAGCTCTCTCCATTGTTGACGAACTGTAGTCGAGCACGTCGGCCCAGTTGTGCATCAGGAAGAGCAGTCTGAGCTGACGGGGAGTGTACTGCTTGAGAGCTTCTCGGATTGTGATGAAGTTCTTCAGCGACTTGGACATCTTCATGCCTTGAATCCGAAGAGTTCCGCAGTGCAAGAAGTAGTTCACCCAGTGGGGATCGTCGTAATGAGCTTCAACCTGAGCGATCTCGTTGTCGTGATGCGGGAACTTCAGATCGAAACCGCCGGCATGGATGTCAAGCTTCGGTCCGCAGATAGCAGAGCACATGACCGAGCACTCGATGTGCCATCCGGGACGTCCGTTTCCCCACTCAGAGGGCCAAAATGGCTCACCATCCTTGGAAGACTTCCAGAGTGCGAAGTCGTTCGGACTCCGTTTCGACTTGAGTCTTTCATCGGACATACTCAGCTCTCCCTCGCCCTCCCGCATGTTCTTCAGCATCTGCTCGTTTTCTTCTCCGTACGCCTCCGGAACGAGTTTCGCGTAGAAATGCTTTTGATTTTTTTCGAACGCCTTTGTGTCAAAGTAGACGCTTCCGTCTTCGGCAGCATACGCATACCCGTTGCTGATGATCTTTTTCACATAGCTGATGACTTCGGGCACGTACTCCGAGACACGCGTGAGAACGTTGACGGGGAGAACATTGAGACGAGCCATGTCAGCGAAGAACTCGTTCTCATACGTTTTGGCGAGCTGATCGAACACACTGTGGTCGCGGACATCCTTTCCGTGATGATGGTCGAGCCACTCGGAGAGGACGTCGCGGGACTCGTTCAGAAGTTGTCCCTGTAAACACTCTATTTTCAATCTGTTGATCCTTCTTCGCTGAAATACCTTGGCATTTTCAACGGCGATCGGATCGTTGGCCTTCATGGCGGTCTCGAGAGCAACCGATTGGCTCTGCACCTTCTTAATCATCACTTCGAGCATCTTCTTCTTGTCCGGGTCAATTTCCGCCTCGAACTTGGCTTGGAAGTGCTCTAAAGCAGCGACGACGTCTTCGCACACTTTGATGACAGACGGCGCCTGCGACTCGTCGAAGTAAGACTTGAGCAAGTGACGCTGACGAGCTCTCTTGATGATCTTGTCGTCGACGTCGGTGATGTTCATGATGAAACGGACAGTATATCCGAAGTAGTCACTGAAGACTCTTCGCAGAATGTCCAAGGAGAGGTACGATCTCGCGTGTCCCATATGAGACGAATCGTAGACAGTTGGACCGCAGATGTACCATTTCACCTTAAAACAAAAACAAAGTTAGGAACGAGAGGAGAAGGCGCACTCACGAGTTTTCCGTTATTCGGAACGAACACCTCCTTCTTGCGAGTGAGGCTGTTGTAGATCTTAAGTTGCGGAGGCTGCGACATGTTCTTCGGTAGATCCCATTGTTTTTGGGTACGCTCCTTCGCCACTGAAGCTGTTATTCATCATTGCCGAGTTTCATTATTTTAAAAACCGCAAACCTGGTCTCAAACTGGGATCCATGTTGTTGAAACTCGAATGATTTCGTAGTGATACCGCTGTTATAAACTTTGCCGTGTGCAGATTGTTGCGATTGATCGTCGCGAACACAGTACGAACCAAGTTTTGCGAATACGTCGCCGTCGTGGAATCTGACTTCGAGCGGGACGAAAAACGCCTAGAAAGAAGCGGTTTCCGATAGCTGTTTTGAGTGCGGCGCGGAGGCAAGAGAGTGGGAGCGTGAGGAGGGGCGAGATGACGAGACAGCTGTTTGCAGTTCGATGACGGGAAGGGAACGCGAGAAGAAAAAGGGGAAGTGAAATAGATCGGGTCGAATGCAGATTTCGAGGAGTTCGAGAGAGAGAGCTATATGCCTCAAACTACGAAAACATTAAGAGCTTTGAAATGAGAGCCGAAAGTTATTCGCAAATGCTGGAGCAGAGTGCGCATTTGAGATCATTGTCAAATAAAAAGAACACATCAATAAAATAAGAGAAAGAACAAGACTTCGTAGAAGAAAAGTCGTCAGACACGTTCTGTGGCAAGAAGACATCTGGACGACGCTTCTAAATACAAGCATTCCGGGGAGTGGTCGACTTCATCAAGTGATACCGAGGGCTAGTGTATCGGTCAGTCAGAACGGCGTAGATCTAACTATTCACATAACCTTCATGAAGAATCTGTTCTGAAAACCAAGCTGATCAGTCGACTTTTTCCGCTCAGACGAATTGCGTCACACTAGAAGCGAACCCGGTAGCACCGAGAAACGCCGTCTTTAGCGACAGAAGAAACCAGAAAACGAGTTCTTCTTTTCACACGGAACTAACCGCGGGTTGTTACGAACTTGGCAATCACTTATCAATCACCATTTTGCAGCTATCTTCGGTGTGTACGTGCTGATTCGGAGAGAAAATGGTGGGAAAGTGACGTCATCGAAGAATGGGGAAGGCAGAAAAAACGAAGAGTGGAAGAACCGAAGACTCATTACTACGCGAACCCAAATAACACTGACGAAATGCGCATTTTCGATTGCATCACCTCTCAGCTGACTCTCGTGTTATACTCTCTCTTTGCAACTTTCCGGCCGCACATTCTTCAATACTTGGCCGGCCTAAAGGGAGCATCTTTCTTCTTTTTCAGACTCGCCTGTCGCTGCCAATCATTCTTTCGATAAGAAATTGGCGTGGCCCTCAATCTTTGAGACTCTTTTCGTTTTCACTGACAGTGAGAACACGAGATTCTATGATCCGATTCAAAAATTCAAACGACAACGATCATGCGTTAGACAATTAGAAAAGAAGAACATTTGGTAATTTTCGATCATCAAAGGTTTGCGAGTTCTCTTTTGGCGCGAGAAAAGAAGGAAAATATAGTGGAATGCGGGGGAAAGCGGGTCACGAATTTCGGTCGCGTTCGCATACAAACCGAGCCATGCAAACGGAAAAGAGACGGAAAGAGCGACGAGGATCGTCCCGACTCCACGTGGCTAACAATGTTTGAGCAGACTCTAGTGCCTGCTTTTATTGCTTTTCGAACCAACAAATAAAATAATATCGAAATTTGCTCCTCGGCAGGCAGCTTTTCACACAACAATCACACCCACGTTGGGCTGTATTACGAAGCAGAACAAAATGCGACTTTGATCCTAAAACAGAAGAAGGAGAAAAAGCAATTACGGGAGAAAAACACTGCGGAACCTGAAAATCTAACTGTATCACGATGTTCCGCCGAAGAAAGTGAAAAATAGGATCGGCTAAACGTTTTAAAAAATGGGTGGCGCCAACGCAAACAGCTCTAACCCAGTCTGCAATATTGCGTCATTTTCAGTGTATTGCAGGCGCCTTGACGGCATTGCCTATGGGTGGAGCGATTGAAAAAACAAATAAATTTTTTAAAGATAAATACCTAGATGTAATAGAATTCGAATTGATTATTTTGGAATCTCATAGTTGCAACGAGCCACGCCGGGCCGAAGTCAAAATTTTCCGGCCTTTTAAGCCAAAACTAATATTCCTGTGGCAGTGACCTAGAAACCCAAACTTCGTTGCGCACCAATGTGCAATGTCGCGATATTATTATTTGCGATATTATTAGGCCGCTCGAGGTCTAGAATCCTCCCAGCTTCTGCACTTGGTGGCCCAGGAACCTCTTGTCAAGCTTCTTTGGACTACCTCTCGTACTTCTCTCCTGTTTCCAGCGACCTCACGCGATCTTAAGAGTGGTTACGTGACCGCACGGGATATCAGGTAACGTCACGTAAGGTCACGTATGCAATATCACCTCCGTTCTCTTTACTTTCTGAATGAAAAACACTACGGGAATCGTATAAAAATGTTAAAAATCGAAATACGAGGAAGAAATTGATGAAGCCCACTTTTTTCAATATCCTTTCGAAAATATAGGGTAAGATTTCCAACCGCATTTAAAATATCAAGATATAATTAATAACTCATTATCTGGCCTACAGACATGGCGAGCCGATATCACAAAATTTTTAAAAACGCGTTTACTACTTTGTAGCGTTGCATGCAACTCTTTGTTAACAATAAAATATGACCAAAAGAAAACGGTCAAAAACAAAAAAAAATGAGACAGATAATGATTGTACATGATGTTCATTCTCTTCTGTTGGGAAGCTTTCGTGGTTGAGAGACGAGGTTTTTGATGGTTGGAACTCTTGCATACTTCACTGGAGTTTTCGGAGATTCCTCGCCAGGTCTTCTCTCTAAAACTCTCGGAGCTTCGGGTTCACCGGAAGATAGAAGGGACGTGACTCGGCCATATCTTCTTGCGTTTAGGTCCGACTCCAGTTTTTCTGCGATTAAAGAAACTCGGATTCCTTTAGTCTGTCCATATTTCTGCACTCTTCTCGATGGCTCCGGCTCAGGTTTTTCCGGAGATTCTCTGGTAATATTCGTTCTACCGTATCGCGTCGGCTGCTCATCGGACTGTGGAGAAAGATAATTTTTCGACAATAACTCAACAGATTCAATTCTGCCGTGTCGTTCCGGTAGGTTGTCCGAATCGGAAAGAACTTCATGAGGTGCCGCTCGAATAGATCCTATTCTGCCATATCTTTTCGTTTCCTTTTTCTGCTCGGGAGCACTCTCCGGATTCTCTCCGCTGACTTCCTCTGGATTCGTTCTGATGCTCATCATTCGACCATATCTTCTGTTTGCTTTCTTGGGTCCCGGAACCAGGTTATCCGGAGATGACAAATTTAGAAGGCTTACAACTCTTCCGAACTGTCTGTGCATTTTCTCTTCCACCGGGACAGAGATTTCTTTGTCTTCTTCGATTTCTTTCGGTTCTACCTCATTCTCTTCTTCTTCCACTGGTTCAGGAACCGGGATGAGACGGCGCGCACTCTTCTGAAATTAGAAAACTACATCAGTAATTCACAACAAGCCCTACCTTCTTTTGCTGTGTGCTTTGGATCTCTTCGCTTTCATCCTCTGGTAATTTAAACTTGTTTATTGGTGACTTTCTCTTGCTCGAAGTCTTTTTCGTCGATTTCTTTTCTTTTGGCGCCTTTTTCAAAGCCCTCTTTTTCTGAGAAGATCGTCTAGAAATCGGTCTTGGAGCATCAACTTCAGGATTTAAGGACCTCTTATCTTGGATCTTCTCTGGGGAAATGATCTCTGATTGTAGCACTCCTCGTGTTTCCTCTTGCGAAATGACATTCGGGTGGCAGGTCATCGAAACATCATTCATCACATCGTCATTGACTGAGCGAGTGACTTCCATGACTAAGACTCCCTCATTTCAATTCGTTCAAAATAGAAAGACGAACCTGGAGAAACTGGAGATACGGGACGATGCTCCTCGGTTGTCTCTCCCTCGAATCCCATCGTACGACGGCGAGCAACCTCGACTGTCGGAGAGAAGGCAGGCGCTTCAGTTAGAATTTGGTTGTCGCTAGAAATTAAAACAGGTACATTCGCATGGACAATTAAATCTCACCTTCCGACTGAAAATGACGGACGGCGACTGGTTTCCATAAACTGAGAAGCATACGTCAAATGAAATCTGAAAGCTGCATGAATTTCGAGTCAGAAACGAAATTGGAAACCCGTTGTTGTGTGGGAACGAAACAGTGCCCACTCCAATTTGCTGAAGATTTACGAAACCATCAACAGGCTGGAATCCGTCGACAAACTG
The DNA here is from genome assembly GCA_963966605.1 of Caenorhabditis sulstoni. Classification (NCBI taxonomy): domain Eukaryota; kingdom Metazoa; phylum Nematoda; class Chromadorea; order Rhabditida; family Rhabditidae; genus Caenorhabditis; species Caenorhabditis sulstoni. Next base: position 3,928,904 of record OZ016475.1, read on the forward strand.
CGGATCTGAGGTAGTCAATTAGTTAACGAGTTACTCTATTTTTTTAAACCTCCACGGTAAGCGACTTTCAGTGAGGGGAGCATTCCGTACGGAAGGGGGCGGAGCTCTTTGAATATGCGTTTGAGGTCTCTGATCAGCTTGCAAAACTGTTGGCAAGTAGTGTTCATGTCAGAGTAATTGACAGAGAACTTGGAAGTTTGGCCATGGTACCCAATTTCGGCACTCGCACCGGCCGACGCGCTGTAAGAGAAGCTCCAAACGAAAGTTTCTAGGGGATCTGTATCGAAAGTCTCTTCAACAACAATAGCGAGCTTCTGAGAAAGTAAAAGGTTGAGTTCATCTCAGATTTCCAAAACGAACGTGAATGAGTCTCTCTCGAATAGCAACATCGACCGAATTGAATGTAACCGCCAACTTTTTTCCTTCCATTGTTTCCTGATTCATAATGTATCCATACACGTCTCCTGGAAGATATATCAATTTTTCCGCTGCTCAACTGAAACGAAGCTCACCGTATACGTGGAACTCTCTGAAGTATTCCAGAGGAAGAAGGTTTCTCTCCTTCAAAATCGTGCAGTTCGCCAGAATGATACAGTTGGAAAGCAGTTGAAGTGAAAGCGACTCGTTATTTTCGATTTTTTCGAAATTTTCATTGTTGAAAATGCACTAAAACGAACCTTCTCACTTCTGAATGATTCCTTTGTTTCTCACCTCTTCTTTGATTTCTCCAGATGCCAAACTCTCAACAACTGAATCAGTACCGGGACTTTCGATACGAAAATCCATCCTATTGAACGAAAAGCTGCGAAAACTGTTTCAAAAATTAAATTTTAAATTGAAATTTTTCAAAAAATGCTGTTTGCGCGCCACATAGCTACCGTAATCACAGTATATCGTTGCGAGACCCTCGAGAATTTTAAACCCTTGCGTCTTCGTAAGATCTTGATGAAAACCATTTTTTTCCCAAAAATAAACATTTTGCTCATTGTTTCTATTTTTCAGTCTTTTTGTATACCTTTTATTCTGTCCAAATGGCTCCGCAAACCAGAAACAGTGCAAAAAACTCAAAAGCTAAATCAAATGTAAAAAAAGATGTGAGTCTGCATTTTAATCTTTTCATAGAAAATAATATAATAATCCTAGCTTCCTCTTCTGAATTCCGGATCAGCCATCAAAAAAAAGAAAAAAGTTGTGGTGAAAGAAAAAGATGAACCGGAAGAGCGCGAAGAATGCCGTGTCGTAATCAAGGTAGTTGATTCTGAGAGAAGTGGCACCGATACTGAAAGCGATGTAAGCAGCAGTAGTGCTGAAGACAGCGATGACGATTTTGAACTGGAATTAATGAACAAAAAGTCAATGTACAAAGGTGACACTCAAGACTCTTCGAACGCAGAAGATAACGACGATGTAAGAATAAAAGCTGTTCAGTGATGATATTTAGTCGCCCATTTCAGGCTCTGGATATCGAAACGATTGAAAGAAAAATAGACCAAGAGTTAAGAAAAAAGAGATTAATTCTGAAAGAGAAAAAGAAAAACACATTCACTGAAGATGACGGACTGATCTGCGAGTTTGAATCTTCCGGAGTTCAGAAGAACCGAAAGAGAAGACTTTTCCGGAGAAGATTGGTTTGGTTTCCGATAGAATTTTGAGACAAATAGTTTTTTGTTTTTGTAGTTCAGAGAGCCAGGAGTACCGAAAAGACGAAGAATAAAGCGAACGAGTGTTGATGTGACGACGGAATACAAGTGCGATTCATTCGCCGACTTTGGATATACTGTTGCGGTAAATGGCTTCGCAACTTTCAAGAAATAAAAACTGTTTTTAAGTGTTTGACCACTGAGATTCAACGAGACGATGTGGAAATCGACATGAAAGCGCTGGACAAACTATTCCGATTGTTGAATGCTGACAATCTTGAACCCGCTGACATCAGTTCCGAAGAGGACGATACGGATTTTATCGTCGAGCACCTCAATGTATTTTCTAATCGTTCGTTTTTCAAAAGTTAGTAACTGCTTCAGATATATCAAACGCGAAATGCTCAAGAGCGCGTAAAGCAAGTATCTGAGCTGGAAATGAATCCGTTCTCTGAAAAGCTTTCCGGGTACAGTGGTTCGAAGACTTCACAGGGATTTGCGAGCTCTCTCGTTCAAAACTACCATCCTCAGATGTTCAGAAAGAGTGATTTGTACAAATTACCGCAATGCCTTATCTGGGATCGCCCTTTCAAGTAAGCAATTTAAAAATAATTGTATGAAAACAGTCGTTATTGCAGGCATCTGATCTATCAGCAATCTAGATTTGACGTCCACCAAGACACGAACGACTTTCTGAACAGAGTCCTCATGGAGAAAAAAGCGAAAAGAGAAAGTGTTTTGCTGGACGAGATCAAGCAGAGCGTTGTCAATAAAATGGTCGACATAGTTGATACGAAGGTCAAAGTGAAGAAGTTGAAGATCGAGCAAATTTCACCCAGTCAGAGTTTTTTCACACCCAGAGATCATCAGACAGAGTTGTCTCATGTGGAGCTGTATAATCGTCCGATGAGTTCTTTCGCTTTCAAGAAAGTAAAGCACGAAGTACCTGATGATGCGTACATCTGCAAGGAAGAAAACATTAACGACGAAGAAGCGGAGGCGATAAAAAGCGAAGACACAATCCTATATGACTACAACGAAGTGTATCCGTGATCCTTGATTCAATTTTTATTGTGTTACTGACGTTTTATGTTCTTCTCGAGTACTGTTGAAATATAGGTTCATAAAAAATTTAAGACCGCACAAAACTATAAAAGTGCCCGCTTCTCCGGTTTCCCTCAAAAGCCATTTGAACCCTCATCCGGAATGTCTCAACTCTTCGTCCGTATTCTCGTTCTTCTCGTCATCACCATGGTGCGTCAGAGCATATACAAAATCATTTTCTGCGGTTTCAGACGATCATAACAGCGGAAAAGGAAGGATGCACTGAGAAAAACGGCGTCGACTTTTGTTGATTAACTGAATGAATGAATTCTCAAGCAGTCGCATTTCTTCCGATTCCCGGCTTGACCAGTTCGAGCGACAGCTGCTCGCCTTCCTCCATTTTGTATCGGACCACCGTAGCCTAGAAGCTTCTTCAAGTTCTCTATCTTTTGCGGTAGGGCGCACTTGCCTTGTCTTTCTCGATGCTCAAAACGGCGGCGTAATTGCGGAAGTTGTCAAGATAGGCGACCGCCGAAATGACAGTGATCACTTCTTTCGGCTTGTTCAGAAACCCGTCGTCCACCATTTGACGTCCTCGAATCAGGCACTTCAGACGGTTCACACGGCAAAACTCAGCCGCTTGCTGCTGGAAACGATGAGAATAAGCGGGTGAAACGAGGGTCCGAGTGCTCACGGCATTGAAAAAGGGCATTCCGTGCACGTCAACCTGCGAATCGTTGAGCAGCAGGACAGCCCAGGCGGCCTCCATGATGAGCCGTTTGTCGTGTTTCGCCTGAATGCCCTTCTTCAGGCCTATCAGGCTCTTCAGGCCGCGCTTCCGGATTGTCGGGCCCGGGCCGCCGGGCATGCACAGAATCTTGTTGTCGAGAATGGCGGCCGCCGACATGAGACTGCACGCCTTCTTCATTTCGATGAGTATCTCCTCGAGGTGCACTTGCTCCTGGATGCCCCTCTGGTACAGCCACTCCTTCACGTTCAGTCGTTCGATCGACAACGACTCCTCGTGGTGGCCCTTCAGAAGGATCGTCGTCTCCGGGAACAACATCTTCAGCACCAGCACGTAGACGAGACACTCGATTTGCGCGAATCCGTGGCCCAGATAGCAGCCGAGCATCACGTACGTCACGTCCGGCGGCATCTTCTTCGCCTGGCTCATCAGTGTGATCAGCGAGTCGCCCTCCCCGTAAACGGGCCCGAATACCACTGTCGGACCCTGAAACGAGCCGTCTCATCTGAAATTGGGCCTCCGAGAGACTCACTTTCACTCTCACCACGACCGCGTCTTTTTTCAGCACCTCCTGCGACTTTTGCAGCAGTTTCAGCAGCACTTCCGGACTGAAAATGGGCCGGGGGCCTTCCGGCGTGTAATGCAGCATGAACGACCACAGATTGCTGCCCAGTTTGACTGAAAGACCGCTGGAACTGCTCGGCCCTGCTCGTCGATTTCTGCCTCACCGTAGTCTATTTGGTCGGCAGTTATGTCTTCAGTTACATTCACAAATCTCGCGCTCTCTTCCATATTACTTTCTCTTTTCCGATTCGCCATCCGAAATACTCTCAAGCCTCGCTTTTTTTCTCTCGAAAGTTCACGTCTTTCGTACCCTTCTCTCCGAGACAATGCGAAAAAAAAGAAAAAGAACCTTTCTCGCGCATTGTTTTGTGCTGTAATGTCAGACATGTCTGCGTCTCTCCGATCCGCGCGCTCTCTCGCCTCGCGGAACCCGTTTCTCGAGGGCACTCTCTCTTTTTCATTCGCCATTTTCCGACCTCAGTGTCGTGTCAGAAGTGAGAAATGTGTCGAGGGAATCGAGCTGTTTTCGTGCACTTCCTCTTCCTTTTCCGAATTCGTCTGGAAACTTTCCCCCTTGCCGATCCTTTACTTCGGTTTGTTTTCTATCTTCCTACGTCACTTTGTAGTCTCCAAAAACCGTTCTCGAGACCCTCTTCTCTCCCGCATCAACCTTCTTTTCTTTCTTCATTCTCTCCATTTCTCTCCCAATTACACCTTTTCTTCTCGTTTCCGCGTGATTTCCCAACCACTTCTCCAGATGATCCGACGTCTTCTTTTGCTCTTCTCGTGCCACGTGGCACTTCTTTCCGCGACGCCGTCGCCTCGAATGTGTGCGTCTTTCGCAAAGTTCGCAGAACGATGGAATCCGCTTCCGGAAACGCTCCTCTCTTGGTCCAAGAACAACTGTGACAAGATTCAGCCGCGACCAAACGATATGTCTTGTGAAGACGTCGTTCAGGTGGACACGCTCGGAACGTCTTCTGAGTTCTGAATACTTTCAGTTCGTCGCCGACTGCAATTTCAGCGGCGGAGGTCCCGGACCGGGAAAACTGGCGGACACGACGAATCGTCAGGTGGCGGACACGTTCTACGAGCGCACCTACGAGAACATCCCGCGCGTGCTGCCCAAGTACATCTACTACAACGAAAACACCGCTCGCGACTACGGACAGTTCGGCAACTGGTACTACCCCAACTACTACCCGCCCACCTACCTCGGCTTCTTCGACGGACGTCCCGCCAGTATGGCGCAGCTCGAGAACGACTACAAGTTCGCGCGCTCTGGCCACTACCCGTACAACAGAGCCGACAACATCGTCAACATCGGACTGCAGCAGACATATCTGCCCACCTGTCTCCATGATCTGTTTTATTGTGTTCGAGCGAGCGCTGGTCAGAGACCACAGTCCTATTTGGTGAGTTGCGGGAACGTTCGTCCAAACAGAAGATGCTCTCTTCCAGAACTACAAAGAGTACCGCCGGGACCGCGATCTGGCGGCCGAACAAATGTCGCAGCGGGACGCGGACATCAAGACGCTCCGTCGTCACAAAGCGAGACGTCACGAAGATTCCGACGAGTGAACCGTCTGTTTCGTCTCATTCCCTAATAACCTGTATTCTTCGTTGTATCTATCTGTTAACATCATCTACTGTAATTAATCAATGCGCCAGAAAACAGTTGATAATAGAAAGAATCAATAAAAGTTGAAAATCGCTTTGAAAACATTTTCATATGTATGTTTCTAATCGTTAATGAGTAAAATCATTAAATTGATTTTTATTTCTCTCTCCAAACATAACCTTCGAAAAACCTTATTTGAATTGCCGCGCACTATCTCTTCTTGTGCTAAACAAAGAGCGTCTGTTCGCGCGGAGTATCGTTCAACATTTTGTCGCAAAACGATAAAATCTGGAACCAATTTTATTTGATTTTTTTTGTTGAGGTCGTTCGATTAATTTTTTTGCAGGTAGGAAAGCCTACAATGATAATTGAAGATCGAAAGAATAATGAATTAAACCTGGAAACGATTGAGAAGGACATCCGACTGGACGAAGTGCGGCAAGGAGCAGACAAGGTCGGATGGGAGTACATGGGCAAGTCTGTGCGCAGGAATTTGCTGGTAATCACAACGCTTATCTTATCATTCGATAGTTAGCAACGGTTGCAGGAGAAAAAGCAAACTTTGGATTCTCGAACGCGTCTCGATGTGATCAGCACCATAAAATACATGAAACACAATATGCCGATCGACGATTCGGCCAGTTTCATGCACAAAGTGAAGCAGCTTGCTGAAGGATTAGGGTAAGCTAAAAATATCGATAACAGAACTAAGCGAAAATCGATTCAGAGACCCGTGCTCATTGACGGCGTGCCCTGCCGGGATCAGCATGAAATCTGCGGATGTGGCAATCGAATTCGGAATTACTGAAGATAATGTGAGCAGAACCTCGAGATTCTCGAAAAATGTGCTTTTTCACAGATTACCGCTTGCAAGATAGGCTACTTTGGACAGCCGATCTTCGACGCGCCAGAAGCACTGAGACTGATGAAAGCAAACAAGTTTACAGAGTTTCGCGATGCCGTCGCCGGAATTCTTTCAATTTTGCCGAAGGATATCACAGTGTACGTTTTATTTGAAGTTCATCATCAAGCTAGATATTGAAAAGATGTAGTGATCGCATAGAAGCTGACAACGGCGACAGTAAGAATAAGAAAAAAGCGAATGTAATGAATTGGTTGCGATGTTTTGTCCTGGGTTAGACGAATGAAACTGATGAGCAGAGTTCCGAGCGCAACCTGAAACTTTCGATTCAGAAGGGGAAATAGTGGGGACTGCGAACCGGCAGAAGGTTCTTTGCCTCTACGAGCTCAAGAGTCGGTGTCTGGTTGATGGAGAAGAACGTCCAGAGCAGGAACGTGGTGTAGAGACCGCCTGCGACGATTGAAAGGCTCGAGAGAGTGCGCCATGCGGAATTTCTTGGAAATTGAAGAACAGCCAGAAGTGCCGGTATCAAATAGACAGGCACGTAGGCGTACCAGGAAGGTCTGACGCCTATTTGAAGAATGCCGTGAAATAGAAGACCCGCTCCGACAACAGCTTCCATCGTGCGGAAGAACATCTTCTGAGATGAATAACGAATTCTGAATGGAAAAGTAGAAAGGGGATTAGGAGTATGACCACTTCAGGTTGTCGAAAAGTTCAGAAAAACTGGTTAGAAAGAGAGAAGTGGTGTGATGGCGAGAGAGTGAAGACAGTGAGAGATACGAAAGAAGAGAGACACGCGCACGACTGTATGTTGTAGTATGATAACGGCGGATAGAAAAACGAAGGTCGACGGGGAATGATAATGAGGAGATAGTCGTGCAATCGGATGTTTGCAGAAACGACAAGAATGCGTGCAAAGACGGTCTGCGAGCTTTCGAGCAACTGCTCATTCGGGACGCCGCCGACTCCTCATTTCATTCCATCAACACCAACAAATATGGATTCTACTCGCCTCGCACTGAACTTCGTGCCGGGAGACTCTACTACTTGGCGGAGCCGATGGTCGTGCAATTCGCCGAAAGAGAAGGAAAATCTCACGCCGACAGTTCTTGTGAGACGATTCCTTTGTTTTCTAATCGCTATTCATCCTTGTTTTCAGATCTTGATCTTTTGCCATACCTCGAAATCTCATTCGCGAAACATGAAAAGTGCCGCTCGACGGATCGGATGCTCGTCCCGTGCGAGTTGCCGATTGTCCCACGGGAAGGCGAGTGGGCCGTGTTCAATGAAGCGAACGTCTGCGTGCGTGTTCGCTTCAAGAATCCTTTCCTCTTCTCGCAGCACACTATCAGAAAACTGGCCGAAACTGCTCCGAAATCTCCGCTCGTTCGTCACTATGTCAATTTTTATCGTTTCATGACCGGTCGCCCGCATACCAAAAAGGATCTGCAGTTGGTGACGCAATTCCCAGATACTTCTGACGTCCAGCATCGGTACTCAGTGCCGCAGAATCAGCTGTCGAAAGAGGACGATGCGATGATTGTCGAGATGTTTCTGAACGATCTTGGAGAACTTCCCAAGTTCATTGAGACGTTGAGAAGCGAATGGAAACACGCGAGTCTCTGGGAATCCATTCTGGCCATGTGTGAACCTCGCCCCGGGGATGCTCCGAAAAAAGAGGTTCAGGTTGTCGACGTAAAGCTGCAGCTCCGTCGCAAAGAGTTCCATCTAAACTTCAACACGCAAATGGGTCGTATCACAAGTGATTTCAATGTGAACTTCCATTTTTTTTATCCTTGATTTTCAGTGCAAATTTACGAAAAAGGTATTGGGAACTACGTTGTGCAGACGATTACTCAGCTGGATGGCCTTTCGGCGTCCGAAGAACTGGACCAGATGCTCACGGAAAAACTGAACAGGTATGGGTGGTCTAGCTCGTTTTTTCACCGTTGTGCATGCTTCTAGGACATGGAGCATTCCCGCAACTCTGACATTCGCTGGCGCCGCTCTCGAATTCTCAGTGACCTCAGTTGCCACTTCTGCACTCGATTCCCCGTCAACCTCTTTGCTATCAGATAATAAGAGTTCTATTGATTTTGATAAACTTCACCAAGCCTGGTTGAATCCAAATGCATCAACATCCCAATCAGCAGTGATACAAAAGAGAGAAGTGGCAGTGGTGGAAAAGAAGACAAAAAAGACGAAGATTGTCTTGGAACGGGGTGAGTAGACGGAAACGAACTTAGGATTCACCTCGAAAATTGAACGAGATCTTCAGGACCAAAGATCGATCCCTCTCTACCCGTTTACACGAGGGAAGACGATGAAGATGCAGTCGGCGGGCTGATGGCGATGTTCGGAGAGGTCGATCAGTACTACGTGCGCACTTCCACCATCGGAAAAACGAGGCCGCAACCTCGTCCGAAGCGCGTTGCCCCGGAAATTCCGGCAGGTGGCCACCACATCGCGAAAACCGAAGAACGAGCCATCGAGGCGGAGCGAACGAAACATAACATGGAAGCGGCAGCGATGATGCGGCAGCAACAAGAGATGCAGCAGAAGATGTCGGCTCTCGAGTCGGCTCGCATGCGCTATAATCAGTCGATAGGCGCTGGTCTCGCTGTAGGGCTCGCCAATCACCAGGCGTCGCCGGCTCCGGGAGGTCCGATAAGACACAACTCCTATCCAATGGGCATCGATCCGAGCGTCGGAGCTCCATACGATCCGAATATACCGGCCAGCATTCAATTCCCGGATCAGCAGTTGACAGCGAAAGGAAAACCGAGAAAGGGAAGAGCGAAAAAGCAGCCGGACGACGGATCTGTACCACCGGCTGGACGCGGAAAAGGACGGAAAGGACGCGGTGCTGGTGCAGTTGGAGGAGCGGGAGGAAGAAAGAGCACAGGAGTGGCTCCGCATGAGAATCCGTACGGAATGGATCAGATGAGACCGCCGTTGCAGAGAAGCTTCAGTGACTATCGTGAGTTGTTGTATTCTTAGGGAAATGTTCTGACATCTTGATTAATTTCAGCAGGCCAAATGACTCCTCAGAACATGTCGCAGTTCCAACACATGCAGCAGATGCACCAGTTCCAGCAGAATCAGCAGTTCCGAATGCATTCACAGCAGCAGCAAATGCATCAGATGCAAAACCACCAGATGCAACAGATGCAGTCCCCGATGCAGTCCCCGATGCAACCTCCAATGCAATCTCCGATGCAGCCACCGATGCAGCCTCCAATGCAGCCTCCAATGCAACCTCCACAGTCGATGCATCCGAACATGAGCAAAGTGAAACCACCTCCTTACGGAGACGACGATTCCGGTAACGAATGGTTCCGTCGCTTTCTAAAATCCCAGCTAGTTTCAGACGAGGAATGCGATCCTCCCCCACCACCAAAACCGCTAGGCGCCCCACGGACATCTCTTCCGCAGCAGCTGGGCAATCCGATGGTCGGCTATCCGGGAATGCCATTGCAGAGTCCCAATCACTTCCCCTTGACTCCATCTCCGCTTTCTGCCCCTCCAAAGCCTTTCTCGCCGGAGCAGCAACCTATTCCATTCGGCATGCGAATGGATTATCAGGGAAGATTCATTGATCAGAAACCTGACGTTACGCTCCTGAAAAAGGCCATGGAGATGGAGAAAGCAGTCAAGGAAGCAGCTCTCCGCGAAGCGACTCTGAGTTCCCAGAAAGCTGCTCAAGCTCCACCGCCGTTTGTCCCAGTTTCTCTACCCGGGCCAACTGCCCTCTCCGCCCCTGTTTCTACTCCTGCACCTGTTAATGTTGCCTCTCCTCCTGCTCCAGTGCTGGTTGCGGAGCCATCCACTACCGCCGCTCCTGTAGCTGCCGATCCACCGAAACCCGCACCAATAACCCCCACTCCAACGTTCAAGAAAAAAATCGGAATCGATGCGTTGGGCTCAAAACTGGCTCAGCAAAAGCAGCAAATGCAGCAGATGCAGCAGCAGCAACCAATTCCCACTCGAGAGAAAGTGGAACCGAAGCCAGAAGCACATCAGCAGCAACAGCCAGCGCCGCAGTTCATCGAACCATCCGGACCACCTCTTTTGGCACCCCATCAAGTCGACAGAGCCAGGTTCGAACCTTCAAAACAGAGAAAATCTTTGTTATCCTCCACTTTTCAGAAACCTCGAAAATGTGTTCTGCGACGACAGCGACGAAAGTCCCGAAGGGAAGCCAATCATGTCAGCTCTTCAGAAGGCCCTCGCCGCTCCGCCAATCGAACCAAGCACTCCTGGACCCATGTCGTCCGGATCCATTCCTCAGATGCCAGTGCTCACTCCGATCATGAAGAGAGAAGAAGAAGAGCCCGAGAAGGAAAGACTTGTGGTCAAGGTGATTTTAAAGGGGAAGTTTCTAGATGAACCTCTTTCAAGATTCAGATTCCGAAATCGATGAAATCGACGTCTTCCGTGGAGTCTCCAAAAACTCGAGTGAAAGAGGAACGTTCCGTCGAACGGAAAGATGATCGGAAAGATCGAGACCGTGAAAGAGAAAGAGAGAAGGATCGGGACGGATATCGAGATCTTGAGAGGGAAGATCGAGCACTACGAGAAAAGAAGGAGCGGGAGAAAGAGAAGCGGAGACAGAGGGACAGAGAGCGGGCCGAGCAGAAAAGGGTCGAGAAGGAGAGGCTGGAAGCTGCCTCCGGAAAAGACAAGGAAGTTTCTGCATCGAAGAAAAGGAAGTTGGATCGAAAAGACGAGAAGGATCGACGGGAGCCTGACCGAAAAAAGGGGAAGAGCGATTTTAAGCCAGCAACGACGACTCCGATGACGAATTTCAGTCTGAAGAACTTCAGGATTCCAAAGAAGGACACTGCGGACGACGAGAAAAAGGATCTGAGAGATGAGGGTCCAAGCACTTCCAGTGCTCCAGGTCCGTCCAGTTCCGAATCCAGCTCAAGAAAAGAGTCTTCTTCTACTTCGGCGGCACCTATCTCTAGGAAAGAATCCACCTCCTCCGTGGCACAGTCCAATCCCATCCAACGGAAAGAATCCTTTTCGGGCCTCTCCGGTTCGTTCCCTACTGCTGACCATCACAGGGAACCTCCAGCGAAAAAGAAGGCGATGCCGCCTCCTTCGGGACCGTCGGTTGGATCTTATCAAGGATCATCGGGGATGGGTAGTTCGAGTGGAAGTAGAGGAGGAAGCCGGAAGCAACCGTTGCCTCCACCCCCAGCAAGTACGACAAGGTGGGTTGGAGAACGTGTTGATATGAGTCCATGAATTGACTTGCAGAGGAGGTCCAGCCGCAGAAATCTACAGGGAGCGAACGGGCAGCATGCGTGGATATCCGCCGTCATCTTACCACCACGGAAGCAGCTCCAGCAGCGGCAGCAGCAGTAGCAGCAAACAAGTGGCCTCTTACGCGCAAGGCCTTCCGCCTGGTATGGGACCGCCGGCAACCAAGTCGCACGGAAGCAACTATCCGGCGTCGCAGTGGGTCAGACCGCCCACGCACAGGGAATCGCACAGCTATCAGTCAGTTTTTCGCTCGCGTTCGCTCTCTCTGGATTTTTGGATTCGAATTCTAACATGTTCTGTGCACATATTCTGCTTGCCGTACACGTTCTTGCCAAAGAGTGATGATGATTCTCTTATTATTCGTTCTCTTCCCCGCCTGACTGCACGAGATAGTTGCATCTTGAAAGCTTGCCCAATATTGATAACATGCCTGCGTGCCGACCTCCTTAGTTGCGCTAGAGATCTCTCATTTCGTTCTATTTTCAGCGGAATGCCTTCCCTCGGACCACCTCAACTCCAACGGGAACCGCCGGCGCCACCGCCGCAGATGATTCCTTTGCCACGTGGTGGCGCTTCCTCCATCCCAACATCGGATCGTGATCCCCCAGTTCTCCGAGAGATGCCGCGAGCAGCAGCAGATCCAAGAGAGCCACGGGAACCAAGGGAATCAAGGGAACCACGAGAACCAAGAGAACCAAGGGAACCAAGAGAACCACGAGAACCAAGAGAACCACGAGAGCCACGAGAATCACGAGAATCGCGAGAATCACGGGTACGCGGCGGAGGCGGAGGTGCCGATTCGGATGGGCCGGGACCCGATAGTCCCGAAGAAAGCACTCTACGAATCGACGACGAATGAATAAGACAGAAGATAAAAGATATAGGATCTCATTCTTTCCATTCTTACCACTGAATCATTGAAACAGACTACAAATTGTCATTTTTCATTCACCCAACTAAAACTAAACTTTGCGATGTATATTTCGTCCCCTTTTCCTTGTGATATGAAGTTACTTTTATTGATAACGAAATGTTCTTTGGTATGGTTAGTTGAAAGCTGCATTCAGTGAATTTGGGTGCCTTCTCGCATCACACATCGAAATGGCGAATCACGTTGCCTCTTTCTGCGTCTATTGTTGTTCAGAGTGTCTCTGGAAAGAGATAAGAAGTCTGTTTATATACGGGCATTCAGCCGACGGGCGGCCATTCTGCCAGCTAGGATGTCTTCTGAACGCGGAAAAATCGCCATCGTCGGCAGGTTTCTTGTCTTTCGTTTCCCCAGCTGATCATTCTTTTTCACAGCGGACTTGTCGGTTCCAGCTGGGCGACGATCTTCGCCAGTTCCGGATACAATGTCCAGATGTACGACATTTCGGAGAGCCAGTTGCAGACGGCGCTCGGTCTCGTCGAGAAGAATCTGCGGAAGCTCGACGAGCACGGACTGCAGAGGGGACAGCTGTCGGCTGAAGAGGCGCTCCGGCACGTCTCCACGACGACTTCTCTGGAGGAAGTGATGCAAGACGCTGTTTACGTCCAGGAGTCCGCCCTCGAAGACGTCAACTTCCGCATCGAGTTCTACAAGAAACTGGACCCTCTCGCCGGTCCGAACACTATTCTCGCGAGCAGCACCTCGACGATTCCCGCGTCCAAGTTCACCGAGGGTCTCAAGAACAGGTACAAACACACCCTTTCCTTTCGCTTCTTATCGACTATTGATCGCTTCCTTCAGAGAGAGGTGTCTTATCGTGCACCCTGTGAACCCTCCTCTCTATCTTCCTCTCACCGAGCTAGTTCCTGCTCCGTGGACCTCTCAGGACACTGTCGATCGCGCCGCGGACATCATGCGATCTGTGAAGCAACAGCCAGTGAAACTGAAGAAGGAGGTCCTCGGATTCGCAGTGAACCGGGTTCAGTTCGCACTCCTCGCCGAAACGTGGCGTCTTGTGGCCGATGACGTCATCGGTGTCAATGACATCGACGCTGTCATGTCAGCTGGTCTCGGCCCGCGGTACGCATTCAACGGGCCGTGCGAGACAGTTCATCTGAATGCATTCGGTGTGAGAGACTACTTCAGAAGATACGGTCCTGGAGCGACGACGGTGCTCAATGACCAGGGCGGAGTTCCCGATTTCACCGATGAAACAGTCATTCGGAAGTTCGAAGCGGAACTCGAACCGAAGATGGAAACTACGAAGATTCGAGATTTTCAAGCGGAACGAGAAGCGAAATTGGTTGAAATTGCGAAGCTGAAGAAGAACTTGAACATTTGATTTTTTTTTTTTAGATAAATTGATCCCTTTTTTGTTTTACTTCTCAAATCAAGATAACGGAGAAACATGGAACACCGTGTTTCCTAGATAATCCGATGGTAATCTCGAGAACGCAGATGCAATCAGTTTGACACAAACGGACCAAATGTTGCATAAGATCTGGCCCATTACCGGTAATTAAATATGAGCGCCCTAATGTAAAAGCGACGAGAGAGTGTATGAAACCGAGAGACGACAGACGGTTTGAAACTTCGTAAAACTACATCGTGGCGGGACCCAAAAGCGCGGGGCTCCTAAATTGTTCAAAAATAGGTTTTTTTTCCTCGCCATTTTCGGATCGAATGGATTGCGGCCTGCTTCAGCAGTTGTCGAATTATCATCGCTCTCGTGTTCTTCACATCGTTTTTTAACGTCTTCTCGTCGTCAGTCAGGAGGTGAAGGTCGGCAAAATTAATTGTCCCGCTCCCGTTCTCCTCTCCGAAAACGTGTAAATTTCACCCACTTCTCGATTCTCTTTATCCTTATTCTTTCTCAATTCTTCTTTTTCCTTTTTTCAGATGCAACGCCCACAGCAACCTGTGGCCGCGAAGACCAAATCTCAAAAAAAGGAAAAGGCGCCGCCGGAAGTGCCCGATGTGGTCGTTGATACAGAACGGCAGATTTATTATGAAAAGGGTAAGTTTCTTGGAAAAGGAGGCTTCGCGCACTGCTACGAGATACGGAACAAGGCTTCCGGAGAGGTGCTGGCCGGAAAGGTCGTCCCGAAGCAGTTGCTCATGAAACAATATCAGCGAGACAAAATGGCCCAGGAAGTACAGATTCATCGCAATCTCTCGCATCCGAACGTAGTCAAGTTGTTCCATTTTTTCGAGGTTACCTCTCTCCTCGTTTCAACCGTAAATTCCAATTCAGGACAAATTGAACGTGTACATCACTCTGGAGCTGTGTCCGAGACGATCTCTGATGGAGTTGCACAAACGTCGCAAAGCTGTCACTGAGCCGGAAGCCCGTTACTTCACTTCCCAAGTGGTCGAAGGAGTTTTGTATCTGCACAACCTTAAAATTGTTCATCGCGATTTGAAGCTGGGCAACCTGTTTCTCAACGAAAATCTTCAGGTTACTGAAACCTTGAACTAAAGGAATGAAAAGAAGATTTAGGTGAAAATCGGAGATTTTGGACTAGCGACCACTGTCGAAAACGACGAAAGGAAGAAAACTCTTTGTGGAACTCCTAACTACATAGCTCGTAAGACTTAAATTTTTCACTGTTGTTACAAAAAATTTTCCAGCGGAAGTTCTCAGCAAGATGGGCCATTCATTTGAAGTGGATATCTGGGCGATCGGATGTATTCTCTACATTCTACTCTTCGGACAGCCGCCGTTCGAATCGAAGACTCTCGAGGAGACGTACTCTCGTATCAAGCACAATAACTACACGATCCCGACTAGTGCCAGTTCGTCCGCTTCTCAACTGATCCGCGCGCTTCTCGATCCGGTTCCGGCACGTCGTCCGACCGCAGAACTTGTTTATAGAGACAAGTTCTTCAAGTACGGTTTCATGCCGACGGCTCTTCCCGTCTCGTGTCTCACGATGGTTCCAAAGTTCAACGAGCAAGGATCGAACGAGGAAGACGGTAACATCGTAGGAAAGATCGCTGAGTCGTCGAAGCAGGTCGGGAAAGTCAGATCCGTTCATGCCCCTTCGCATCGCACTTCCGGAACTTCGGAGAGAGAACGTGCTCAGCAAATGGCCGTTGAGGCGACTTTCCGAGAGCCAACTGACTGTTACCTCTCACTTCTTTTGACTCAAATTACCGATTTGCTGACGAAGATTAACTCGGACGTGAGAATCTCGCAGAAGATGTTGAGATGTATATTCGAATTTCAGATGGACGAAGCAGAGGCTCAAAAAGACACGTATCAGTCTCCGGAAGCTCTTCCTATCTTCTGGGTTTCTAAGTGGGTCGACTATTCGGACAAGTATGGAATTGGTTATCAATTGTGCGACAACTCTATCGGTGTCCTTTTTAATGACAACTCGAGGATCATGTTGGACTGTGCCGGAAATCAACTGACCTACATCGAGAAGAATAACAAAGAACACTATTTCAATATGGAGCGGGAGACACCGCCAACGCTCCAAAAGAAGATCACTCTTCTGCGCTACTTCAGATCCTACATGAATGACCATTTGCTGAAGGCAGGAGAACAAGGCACCCGGGTAATAATGGAGTGGTTCTGGTGACAGAACAGATAAGTACTTCAGGCCGGAGACGATCTCGCTCGTCTTCCCACTCTCCGCGTCTGGTTCCGCACCAAGTCCGCAATCGTGCTTCATCTCTCGAACGGAACTGTTCAAATCAACTTCTTCAACGTACGACTCCTCTTCAGATCATGCTCAAACGGCTGTTTTTTTCAGGATCACATTAAGATGATGATGTGTCCTCTAATGCAAGCCGTCACTTTCATCGATCAAACCAAACTGATGCACACCTACAAATTCTCGAATCTGGAGACAAACGGCTGTCCGGAGCGCTTCTTGCGCCGTCTCCAGTACGCGAGAACGATGATAGAGAGGCTGATAAGCGATTCGGGAAAAGAGGTGCCGAAAGCAGACGGGGGCGTGGTTATCGACGCGAAAAACCATGCGGCGATGCCGCGTCAAGTGGCTACCGGGAGGATTCCGTCTGTTTCGAGCAACGTGCACCTCGCCGAGCCGCCCTCCGTTCTTGCTTCTTCGTCGCGTCGTTGAACCTGTTCATCATTTCCAGTTTTATTATCCCCCCCCCCCCTGTTTTCTCTGCTTGTTTTCATTATTTCCCCTCCCTGCTTTCAATGTCATTCTCTTCCAAACGGTGTCTGTGTTTCCCGTTGTTTCTCTCTTTATTATTCCCCTGGATTTTAATGTATGTGAAGTTCCCCGCCCTATTTATAAAACTCACGATTGGCTCGTCTCGTTGACGAAGAGATCCTCCCGCTTCTCCCTAATTTGCCGCCGAACAAACATTCTCATCGTGTTCATCTCGGCGAACGCCCTCTAATCTAATTTGGACACAACGAGCCATGACCCACTTCATCAAGCCGTTGTAACCCCATGGATACGAATGATAACAAAGAAGATGTCTTCTAGATTCAGAAGACGTAGAAGAAGAGATTTGAAATCGTATCAAGCACTTCCTTTTCGTCTCCTGCTTCCGCTTCTAAATCCGATTCACCTCTCCTTTTCTTTTGCCCTTCTCCTCTTCACTTTTCCGAAATTCTTCAAAAGATACGAATCCACTCACTTCTTCTTCTGCCTCTTCTGTTTACGATTCCCGTCTTTGTGTGCTCCGTTTTGAAGGGGAAGACTGTTTGTAATTGTGCAAACTTGTGTTTTATGAGCAGTTTCCTCCGATTACCAAAAGATTATCATATCATGGGAAACTCACGAGCCGAACGGAGCTGAGCAGAAGGGACGAGGAAACGGAGATGGCCGAGCTATCGCGAATCCAATGTGTTCACTTTCTAGTCCCTCCTCATTGAGATGCTCATCGAGTTCGCCGCCCCATTCCGAAACGGTTTCATTCGTCTTCAATTAGACGGCGTCTCCGTTTCTCGAGTTACTCACTTTCTCAAGTGTTGTGCCCGTCTCGTCCAGCCGGTTCCACTCCACAATTCCATTTCCGACTCGCGTCCACCTGGGAACCTCTTTCTCCCGAAAATGATGTATAGGCGTCCTTTGGGCCGTTCGTTCCGTCTCCAATTATCCCGTCACTCCATCAATTTCCATTCGGTTCTCGATCCGATCTGCCTCTTCCGGGGGCTCGCGGAGCACACTTTCAAGTGGTTACGACTTCAGTATCTGTATGCGCCTCCCCAAAAAACATGTTTTCCGACTTGCGAATATCGAATTTCCTGGCCGACTTCCTGACTTCTGAAGAAAGGATCAATTTGTTTTTGGCAACATTTTGAGTGCTCGCCGTCTGTCATGCGCGCACACTGTCTGCGTCTCTCGATCCGCCATGCTCCCTCTTCCCCCGTCTTCCCTACAAGCACTGTATGCTCTTTTCCGAAAGTGGGCTCGAGAGCCAACTGTTGGCACTTCTTGCTCGTGCCCTTCTTCCGTTCTCCAATTAATGCAACGTTCTCGTTCCTTTTTTGGCGGGAGAACACGAGGACCTCTTGAAAACGGATGGTGCCGCAAAAGGAAGATTGCGCATCGAGCAGCTGCTTTCGGACCCGAAAAATGGGAACGAATCGAAGAAACAATGACGGATTATCGAGAGAAAAGAGAAAGAGAGAGAGAGAGCAACGGAGGCCGTGCGTTTGAATTCCGGATATCGGACGAAGGCCCGAATGATGGATTACGGTCTAATTGAAGGCCTCCTGATTCGGCGCTCGAAGCTCCAGACTCTCCCCATAAACAGTACCAAATTGCTGGTTCACCATTCTATTTCGAAAAGGTCGTAATCCTCTCCAACGTTCTCCGTCACCAAAGTCAATTCGCAAAAAGGAAATGGATTCTTCGTACAGCGAGTTGGTAACCTTTCAAACTCTTTCCGATTATGCAACACGGGCGGCCCCTGCCTGTCCGGCCAGCATTGTTTTCCCATCGGTGCGAATCTTTTCGGCCTCCCAATATTGACTCTCTCCATGACGGGGCCGCCTATCAACTGTTTGAATGTGCGAAGGTGGCAGCAGAGATCCAGACTTCCTCCCTCCTCGACGCCTCTTTCCAGCCGCTTCTTCTTTATCTGCATCCGCACGTCCTTCTCCGTCTTCTTCGCCTCTGACACCGATTCGTTGCCCAACCGAACAACCATATGATTATCCTCCTCCCCCCCCCCGTGCAGATGCCCTTGTGGATAACCCCCTCCTCCGTGTTCTTTCTCCCTCTTGTTTCTTTTCGCACTAACCCAATGAGTGCGCCGGGGCGCGCCTGAATAAATTAGAAAACTCGCTCACTCTCAACACTTTTTGCTGGTGTCTTTCTTTAGTTTTTCCACCCCGAGGCACTTTTTCTTCCGAAATCTCTTCTTCTTCTTCTTCTGCATCTACTACTTGTTTGCGCGTGTCTCGTCGCCACAAAAGGGCAGATGGTAGCGGAATGGGAAGGACAATGTCGTCTTCGAGAGATCCTCTTCACTCGATTATCAATCATAACTTGTTAGTGTCTTCTCGACACAACACACCCGGACAGCTTACCATTTCAAGGCGCCACCTGGCCGAGAATAAACAAACACCGGATGACATTGATCCCTCTCTCTCACACTCCGCTTCTTCTTCTTCTTCTTCTTCTGGCTCGAGAAGTGAGCACATGGCCTTCCGATTATTAGTGTTGTTATTAATTGGCTCAAATCAAGCCTCCCATGCCTGCCCCCCTTCATTAAACATCCCCTCGCAGCGAAAAGAAAAACAAACTCCTTCTTGTTTCGGTTTCAGTACACTTACTCGCAAACGTACTAGTCACCTGCAATTACCGTTACAATTACCCTCTTCCCTCCCTTCTTCCTGTCTTGTCGATCCGTTCGTGTCAAGATTGACGTGGCAGTTGGACGGCGTGTGACAGTGTCCGTGACAGGTTCCCGTCCCATTAGGGCCTCCTCCACTGCACAGGTGTCCGCGTTCTCAGACAGTTTGACTGTCGATTCGTTTTCGGCCTTCCGATCGGAAAGTATGATAAGTTGTGACGTGGCAGATGTGTGTGCCCCTCCTCTCAGATCGTTTTCTTGTTTTTCCATCATGGCTTTCTGGAGCAGAGTGCCCGGTTGATTTACGAGTTCGCCGACATCTGCCTCGTTCGGATTCCTCCCTTTTTATGGCGCTTCTTCCAACCTTTTCCACCAGAACACCTGTATTTACTCGTTTGTCAAATCCTTGAAAATGCTAATTTACGATCGACACTCCGATGGTAACAGTGGCCAGCTCGTTGTCTCAGACTCGTCTGTGTGGTCCAAGAGCGGCCCGAAGTGGCTACTTTCTCGTGTTTGCAACCTGCACTTTTCACTTTTTTATCAGCAGCAGCCCGACTATTCACACTGTTTGTTTTATGCAAAAAGTGAGTTTCCGACGAGCGAAAAAAGATACAATTTTAGTCATTTACTCTCCAAAATTCTCTCTCTCTCGATTCCTTCGAAACCGGTCCGAGAATGATAAGAGAAGACGAATCGATGTGATTTGCGACGTCTTCTCATTTGCTTCTTTCTCTCATCGATTCGTCTCTTCTTCGCGTCGGGCGGGCTACTCACAAAACCGTAATTAGTAGGGGGGTGTACACGTTTAGCGACCGTATGCACTCAATTGTCTCGCATTTCAAAGCGAACACCGTCCCGCCCCCCTTCTCTCTCTCTCTCCAGTACTGTAATTAGCCGGGTGCGCCATTTGACACCTTCTGCGACAAAACAGTTGCCATTTGTCGCTCCGAATTCCATTCCCTCTGATCCAGACAGCTTCTGGTTCAGTCCATTTCGGTCTCAGTTCGCGGCTACAAATGTGTGCTCTCTTCTTCTTTCGAAACTTTCGATTAAGCGCGAGCTGCTTCCAATTAAGTGCCCTTTTTGCCTGCTCGTCTCCACATCCATCCGGTTACTGGCCGTTTCCCACCACTTCCTCTGACACCGTCTCCACTTTTTTCGACACCTTCCTGATCGTTTTCTTTTCGACACCCGACCTGATTCTGTAATCTGTCCATTATCCCCCCCCCCCCCCCCCCCAACACACACAACTCATTGGCCCATTTCTCACTTCTTTTTCTTCATCGCCTCCGTTATTCTCGCACCCGATGATACGGTCGTTCGGAAGCGGATTGTGTACATAACATATGAGTGTGTCCGTCCTCCGTTTTGTTTTTTGCAAGTTTCTAATCGAAAAGTCACTCATCGCATGTCTGACTTTGTGACTAATTCCGTCTGCGTCTCCGCGATCCGCGCACTCTCTCGTCTCTCGGCCTTTGTCGATCCGAAAAGTGTATGTTTGCGCGTTGATTAGTAAGACTGAAATACAGACTGACAGGAGGCGACCGGAGGCCTTTCGAACCTCTCGTTCCTATTGTAGTCGTCCCCCCCCCTCCTGCTGTTCTTTCTGGCACCTCCGTAATTATGTTACGGAAGAAGAATGAGGAAAAAAAGATGAGCAGGGGCAATTACGACGAAGAGCCCGTCCCCGGATGCTCCTCTTTCCGCTGATCCCCCGCAATTATTCGGGTTCCGATGGGTTTGAAAACGCGGGGTGTCTTGTGTCGTCGAATCGGATCTTCTCACTCATTTATCGTCCTTTTTCGTCTCACGCGGTGCCAGATGTAATTGAGAATACTGTAGAGAAGACGGAGAGACAACGACATGAAAAATTGATAGCATTAGGAGGGAAGAAAGGAGAAGAGGCGGTGTAACAAGAAGACGTGACAAATTGTGAGACTCTCCGACACTCTGATCATTCGCACTGACTTCTTCAAAACGCTTACTCTGTTTGATCGAAGTGTTGCTCACCATCGAAACTACAGTAGTAGGCCTCTGTAACCGGTCGGAAGTCGACTCTTTCGTTCCTATTCATTCGGAGCGCCCTTTTGACATGTTTGACGTACCGGAAGACACAATCAAAAAACAATTGGCGGCGATGCTTCCATTTGAGCGTCGCCGCCGCCACCGCCGCCGCGCATTGTTTTGTGCATGGCTCCTGTTTGCTCGCACTTCGCATTTCGCGAGCTCTGGAGAGCCGAGAGCAAGAGCATTCTACGGTTTATCTAGTGGCTCGAGATGATTTACATATTTCACACTATTCTCTCCTCCCGTCAATCTTCCTCTGTGCCCTTTTTCGAAATGTTTATGAATATGAATGCGATCTGCGAAAGAGAGGATTACTCTCGATCGTGGCCAGTCGATCAGGTGCTCCAGAAGTGTTTGTTATGCAGATCAACAAGATAACCTTCTTCTTCTTCTTCTTCTTCTTCTTCTGGTGCTCTTCATTTCTGTTGTCACCCAGAAATGGGCTCTCTTTTGATGTCACCCGCCTCATCCGTATGCACTCTTTTTCGACCTTTCGACTTGTCAAACAGCCCCCGCTAATCGTACCGATTCCAACAGTTTCGGACTCGAGCTGATCAGAATCCATTACCTTTTCCGGCTCAGAAGTCGGCCGTCCCGGAGGGGGCAAATGGGCGGGGCCTCTTCCGTCGCCCCCTCCTGGTCCCGCCCTTTTTATCGCGCGTCTTCATCTGTCGCTGCATCCGCGGGATACATCCCTCCCCTCCTGCCGCTCAAACCGCTCAAATACGTATTATAATGATGTTGTAAAACTGTAGACGAGAAGTCAAAACAAGTCGTTTCACTCGGCACTCTCTCTCTCTCTTTCCTCTCCAATCTCGATTCCAATATCACTCTGCGACCCGTTTATGGCTCCGCTCGTACTACTTTAAGTACTTCTTGGATTTATTTCGCTGCTTTCCGTTATGAATGAACACTTTCTTGCCCTCCTTTCTCGGCAATCTTTCGGCCGAATCTCGACTCGAAACGGGCTGAAGAGTGGCAGAAAGTTTCAAGACATTCTCTCTCTCTCTTTTTGGCGCCTCCAGGGAAATATCTCCGCCAACAAGTTGCTCCTCTCGGGTTCCCCCCCCCCCCCCATCAATCCCACATCATCCGCTCGTCCAATCCTTCATCCCTCTCGGCCTCCTCCCTCCAATCACTTCTTCTTCTTCTTCCAGAAATGGGTTCCGACGTCTTGCTACTTCTGCTCATCGGGCTCTTCGGCGGAGCAGCACTCGCCTGTCAGTCCGGATGCAAGTGTCCCACCCGAACGACGGCCGTCTGCAAAGGTACATAAATTCCCACCGATCGTAAACCTCCCGCATCTCAAAAGACACCGCCCACAAGTGTTTGTTGGGGGTCGTCGAGAAGCCGTAAAAGTGTCAACCCTCGTGTTTCCAGGCTCGGCCCTCCGCTCGATCCCGATCCTCCTGGATCCGCGCACCACCGTCCTCGATCTTTCCGACAATCGGATCGCGCGACTCTCCGCCGACGAGTTGAGTCTCTATCCGAGTAAGTCATTACCCCCCTTTCCAAAATACCATAATTCAACCGCCATTCGAATAATGTCTCCTCCGATCCTTATCTGCCT
The DNA here is from genome assembly GCA_963966605.1 of Caenorhabditis sulstoni. NCBI lineage: Eukaryota > Metazoa > Nematoda > Chromadorea > Rhabditida > Rhabditidae > Caenorhabditis > Caenorhabditis sulstoni. Next base: position 3,952,017 of record OZ016475.1, read on the forward strand.
CCCGTTTTAATGGCGTATTGTCCTTCCCAAAAAATGCTTACGATCCGGGGATTTATGGATCTCCTGCCAATTTCTCTGCGTCTCTCTCTCCTTTGTTTCCCGAGGTTCTCAGTTTTCGTTTCGGGAGGCCGTGCTTGCTTGTGTAATTCGGGCTCAACGAGCCATTCGAGGAGGCCTCGCTCGAGTGGATAATGGAATTTTGAAGATGATGTTCCTAACCCGAATTGGACGAAACGGAAGAGGGAAGCGTTTTCAGAATACATAATTCGATTGTTGAGTGGATCGAGAGCAGGGACGGAGACACACAGGAATTCGGGATTCTCTTTGAAGTGCGCCCGCCCTCTCCGGGGAGCCGCATAGATTTTTGAGCGATACGAGATGAAGATTAATTAGTTATCAATTAGTGGCAGAGACGCACCGAATCAACAACCGTCGTTCGAAAGAGTGCCCCCCCCCCCCCCAGGGAGGCTCCATTCAGCGAGAGCTCCTCTTTTGTCCCCCTTTGCGGTCACCGTCCCACAGGTGTGCCCTTCCGAAAGTTGCGCAACCGGAGGCTTCCCTTTGTCGGGAGCACTTAGCACCTTGCCGTCGAGGGTTGTTTCCAACGGAGGACCGATAAATCACGGTGTCTCGTGGAAAGAACGGATAATCATATAATCGGGACGACGACGCACTAATCCGCGCGAAATTCCGTTCATTCTTTTGCCCTTGACCAAGTCATCGGACACTAAAAGAAGAGACGAACGGAGAAGAAAAGTCAAGTGTGTGTGACAATACAAATTAGAATAATAATAATAATAACAACGGCGACAATAAGAATAAGAAAGAGGACTAAGTGAATTAGGACGCCTTCCATTGTCACAAGTTCGCGCGTCCCTCATCTGTGTACGGCTCCAGATTTCGAGAGATTTCGCCAGATACTGCGACATTATGCACTCGAGAATGAAGAGAGAGAGAGAGAACTTTATGCAAATTTGATTGACATCATGCTCGATTCCATGCATTACAAAAAAGTTTTCGAGAAAGCGCCGGTCCCCTGAGAGGCCGAACTCTCCTCCGTGATAAGTCGAAAAAGCGAAGCGACGGGCGCTCTCCGGGGCTCTCCGACGAACCTATTTCCGCTGTTGTGTCAACTCGCGCATGATAAATGGCCGACAAATTGTTTTTTGTTTCGTTCCGAACACATCTCCCAACGGACTCGAAGATCGTAGACCACGAAAGGCTACAGTAGACCGAAAGAGGACGTCTTCTGGGGATTCTGAAACCGTTCGAGCACAAAAGAGCCGAAGATTCAAATGAGCGAATCCTCTCGAGAATCGTTTCAAATTTCCGAGTGGGAAGAGCCCCCCGATTGGCAATGACGCAACCCTCTAATTATGCCTGACCCCGTGACATTACCGTAATCCCGCCTGCCAACTGTAATTTATGTCTTAGAATTCGGCCATTCATTCATAATCCGCTGCTCGGCGGCCACCTGTTCTCGCTTCCGAACTCTCTCCGATTTCAGACCTCGAGCAGCTCATCCTCCGCAACAACTCGATCGCGCACCTCTCCGCCGACGTCTTCGCTTCTCTGCCGTCTCTCCGATTGCTCGATCTCTCGTCGAACAGTCTTCTCTCGCTTCCGAATGAAGTTTTCGCGAAACTCAAGAACCTGAAGGTGAGTGAAGCGAGAAGTGACTCGATTAGAGCAGCGAGTGTTTCTTAATTATTAATTGGACGGACCGGACACTCTCCGCGACGGCGACAACTTGATTGACACATGATTTCCGTATGCTAATGAGAAGGAAAGGACATCTGCCAAGACCAGATGCGACGGGCTCTCGAAAAAACAATGGACACACGAGATCCAATTATCACAGAGTTCCATTGCAGACTCTGATCATCTCGTCGAACGATGTACAACTCGGACCCGAGTGTTTCTCTGGACTCTCTCAGCTCCACACGCTCTCTCTCGCCGACAACCGGCTCTCGTTCCTGCCACCGTCCGTTCTGAAGCCCCTCTCGCAGCTGCGAAGTCTCGATCTTTCTGCCAACAAGCTTCTTTCGATGCCTGCCTCCGTTCTTTCGAATCTCGGAGGATTGTATTCTCTGAAGCTGAGACAGAACTTGCTGTCAAGTGTAAGAACCTCAACAACATTGTGAAAGTCTCAATTCTTCTCATTTTCAGCTTGAGACTGGAATGTTCTCCATTCAGAAGGAGTTGAAGACTCTGGACGTGAGCGAGAACCTGATCGGAGACATCGAAGAAGGCGCGCTGTACGGACTGGAGAAGCTCGAAACGCTGAATCTGACGAGCAACCAGCTGGTGCGTCTTCCCGGCAACACGTGGTCTCTTCCTTCCCTGAAGAGCCTCGATCTGTCTTCGAACCTGTTCGTTTCTCTCGAGACTGCCTCTTTCGACGGACTCCCTTCGCTGCAGCACCTGAACATTTCCAACTCGAGAAACCTCAAGACGATCCAGGTAAACCTCTCGTCTCCTCCCGACCGCCCTCAGCTCTTCTTTTCCAGATCTCCGCCTTCGTGCAGCTCCAGTCTCTCCAGTACCTCGACCTCTCCTCCTCTGCCCTCGCACACATCCATCCGTCGGCGTTCAATCCGATCCCACCGCTCTCTCATCTCGATCTTTCTCACAACGAACTGCGATTCGTCGCCTCCGGAATGCTTCAATGGCACAACATTCGGAATCTCCATCTCGCCCACAACGAATGGCACTGCTCCTGTGATCTTCGCGTCGCAAACCTCCGTCCGAGAGACGATGCGAAGTGCGCTGGTCCCGAGAACCTGGCGGGAGCTCCTCTCAACGAGTTGAGCACGTGCAGCATCCTCGGCGGTCTTCTGATCCCCTTCCTGCTCGTCCTGTTCATCCTCCTTCTGGCCCTCGTGATTCTGGCTCTCGCGTGCAAACGCCCTTCAAAACGTTCTCCGTCCGCCGCCAAGAACCGCGCTTTCTACAACGATCAACTGATCGCCGCTCTCAATTCTCACAAGGAGTACACATTCGACTGTCACTCTCCGTACACGATGAGCTCCGAAGACTCCCGCGATTCAGCCTACGAGTCTCCCACTTCTGCCCTCATGCCACGTCGTCCGCCCCCTTCGTGCCCGCCACCACCACGACTTCTGACGCTTCCGCGTGCCGGACCAGCGCATCCACCTCACCCGATTGTTCCGACGCTTCTTCGGAACGTCCACGACCCCTACTTGATTCCGAAATCTCAAGTCCCCATAACCAGACTCTAATCTCTCTCTTTCTTTTCCCTCTCCCGTTTTCCGGTGCTCTTTCTTTCGAGAAAACTGGTGCTCTTGCCATTTTCATTGCATTGTTCCGCTCGCGTCTGTCCCCCATTTCTCAATACGAGGTTCCTATTCAGGTTGTTACTAATAAGTGAAAATAAATTTATTTTCCAAACAAGTCCTATCTGTTTTTTTTAAAATAAAAATCACAATAATAATTGGAAATGTGGTGATCACTTGCTCTTTAAGAACTTGCTCATTTTGGCCATGCTGTAGACGATGGAACGGGTGATTCCGGCGGAAAACGCGTTTTTGGCAGTTTGAGAGAAGGAGACCGGCTGGATGATTCCCTTGATCGCTGTTTCCACGGTGGCCGCCACGTCATGCCGATGGGATAGCGAGAAAATGACCTGAAACAAAAGACTTTGAGTGATTTCGGTGCCTAAAATCTACCTCTTCGGCATCTCGCTGTCTTTTCTGGGCTTTATTCATGTTTTGCTGGATGCGGTTCAGCACTTCCGACGGCAGAAGATTCAGCCGATGGTAGATCGCTGTCGTCGATCCGTCTTGAATCACTTTCGCCGGCGTCACCACCGAAAGCCGCGCATCGTCGTTTATGAGCGGCTCGTAAACTCTGAGAAGCTCTTCGTAGTTGCCCTCGACGATCTTGTCGACCTTCTTCTTGTCTTCTCCGACGATCATTCGGAAGTCTCCAGTGTAGGACAGTCCGACGATTTTATGGAAGAGTTCCACGAGAGTAAACGATTCGGGAAGGAGAAGCAGGGCCGAGTGCAGTGCAGATCTTCTGTTCTCGGTCACCAGATCACAGATGTCGTCGTTCGGCTTGATCACTTCGAGCACCGGTTTGTGAAGTCGTCCCGCGATGTAGATCCACCGCCAGTCGAGTAGATCCTGCTTCGCGTTCTCATACGAGATGATGCCGTACTTGATCTTCCGTTTCCCGACGTTCACATGTGTGTTGTAGTAGACACGTGCGGCGAAGTTGCACTGAACCTTCTCAAGCATCCGAGGTCCGATCAATCGGAGCAGACTGTAGTGCTGCGGGTTCCGGAAGACGTTCTCTCGATGGAACTCCTGCGCGTCCTTCGTCACTACCACGAAATCGACCATCTTCTCCGCCTTGTTCTCATCTTTCTGCTGAATCGCTCCTGAATCGATACAATTCTGCGAATTTTGGAATTTCTTTGAATCTGGTATCATTTTCCAGCTTTTTCAGATTTTTTCCAACTATACTTCTGGATCCCGACTCACCCGATCCGTACGCGAACGCGTATTCGACGGTTTTCAGCGGAAGGACGCTTATCAGTTCTTTGTATTCGTCCATTCCGTCTGCAAATCAATCGATTTGCGTGCCTTGTGACCGAGAAAACCGCATGGAATCAAAAAGTGACGTGGCAATTCGATTTCCCGTGTTTTTTAATGACAAATACGAAGAGATGTACCGTTTAAATGTGTTCATTATGTCTAACAGAATCGGGAAAAGATAGTGCGAGGTGACAAAATGAGAACGACAAACAGATCTGAGTAAGGTGTGAACCTAACCGAAACGAAATGAAGAAAGGTAGGGCATTAAGGTAGGAGACGGAGTTATAATACGTACGAATAATTAGAGGACAGGAACGGGTGCAATTAATTCGAAATGAAAGAAGGATCTACTCCAGGTGGTCGCGGACATCGTTGGCGAACTTTCCAGCAGCGCTGTTGACCTTATCGGCGAAGTTTCCGATCTTCGCGTCGATGACTCCAGCATGCTGCTTGGCGAAAGGCTTCACAAATCTGTGGTAGAGCTTGGTGGCTCCAAGGAAGTTCGGGAGGTAGAGGTAGAGGAGGAAGAGCGACTTGAAGAGCCAGTAGACCGGGAAGACAGCGACGATCTGAACGGAGAAGAACTCCAGAACCGAGAGAATCGCGAACACGACCCAGTAAGTCAGCCACTGAGTGTCGTCTTCCTTGTTGCTAGACTCGATCGCCTTGATGCTGAAAACACGAACGCAATATTTGTTTAGAAGGCGAAAGAGATTCAAAAATGCTTGCTGTTTCGCTCCACACAAAAGCATTACGATGTGACTCATCATCTTCGCTCACCTCATGTAGGCCGGGTAGACGAAGCCCATGAAGTTGCAGACGAGCTGAGCTGAGTGTCCGAAAACGAGGTACAGAGCCTGAAGGCCGAGCACGCCGAGCACGAGATGCGAGCGCTTGACTCCGGTCTTCTGCTCAACCGTGGCGAGCACGTTGGTGATCGGGCTCGGCTCGTGGAGCTGCTTGTCGAGATCGTCAACGATCTTTTGAGCTTTCGGCGGGAGAGGCATGTTTCTGAAAAACGGAACTTCAGTGTGGGGAAGTAAACAGGGAAAACGATGAAACTGCCAAAAAGTGACGACAAAAATGTTTACATAAAGCGATAAAATAGAGTTATCTTCAAGAAACTAGAGATGTGAAAAACGAAGGGTCTCTCAGGAAATGGGAGGTTGCGAAATATGCGATCGGAGGGGCACAGGAGGCGAAATCGAATCATAGGGCCGCTGTGTCTTTATGCGTTTTTTGCTGTACAGAGTGAGCGGTGCGCGCACACACACACACACATCGCATTCAAATGTCCTTCTCTTTCTCTTTGACTCCTGTTGTGCTTTGCTTTGAGGACGGCGCGACACACGGAGAGGGAGAAAGAATGATAACTGGCCGATGTGTTCCCGTGGGGCAAGAGGAGAGGGAGAGAGCACGAACGGACGGACACACAGGTCGATCGATGATAGTGACTAGAGCGAGGAGGGCGTGGACAGGGCACAATCCGTTGTGACACTTGGAACAAGAGTGGGAGAGTGACAGTACGGGAACAAAGTGCGGGGCGCCCGTGAGACGAGACGACGGACGGAACATTCGAGATGGGCGGGTTGAGAGTGGGAATTGAGCGCGCCGAAGCGGCAGATCACAAAGATATTCGATTACTGACACAAGTTGAGCGACTGCTTTCGTTTCGAACGAGTTACCCGACGAAGAGAAGAGTAGGAGATTCTTTCGATTCGATAAGAAGAAAGAACGCAGAGCTTTGCGTAAAGTTTACTAGTGCCAAGTGTATCGGGCCAGATGTCGACAGAAAAACGAAAGAGGCTCGTAAAGTGGGCCGCGAGATGATAGGGCGATGCCGCGAACAACTTTTGAGAAACTGGGGCAAGCGCCACGCAGAAAGAGAGATGGAGAAGGAGAGACTCCTATTTTTTTCCGTCGCCGAGTAGAAGGAGTAGAATGAGGCAACGGCAAAAACGAAGGCGGAAAACAGCAGAGAGGAGAGTCGTTGAGACCGCACAAAGTGGAAAGAGAAGGCCCCGGCGGCAGACGCACACACAAATATCGCAACTCGCGAGTCTCTTCTCTTCTCAGTTCCTACGCTGCCTCCGTCGCGCTTTGCGTGTTTTTGTTGTTGTGTTTCGACAGCGGCCTTCCTCTCCTCTCTCTTCCTACTACTCTGCATTCATCTGCTAGAAAATGGGACTGAAAATGGAAGCCATGCTAACGAAAAACCACCACACTAATGTGAATATCGAAATTGAAAGAAAACAGGTTGGAAGCTTGAACACATAAATATGTCAATCAGTACGGAAATGTGTCGAATCTCTCTTATCACAGTTGTTTTCGCCGTACCGCCGCCTGCGTGCGTCTTGCGTCTTTCACGTGAACTAGAAGTGTAGGCGAGCGAAATAAAACACTTTGACTAGTGAGGCGGTGCAAAAAGCGATAGAGGGAATGAAGTGGACCCGACTAATCACGTAAAATGCGGCGCGAAATCGAAAGAGGTGGAGAATGGGCAGAAAAGCGTGTGGCGAAAACAAAGCAGCACGAGATGTTGTGGACGACGGGGAGCCGCTGGAATCGATATTAGGCGTTTGGTGTTCGAGGGGAAAAACAAAAGAGACGCGGAACTAGTAACCACTAGAGATGATAACAAGCCTGGAACGATGCAATACAAATGTATTTATTTATTCCGAACACAACGAAAAAATGGTGATAACGGTGCAGCAGACTGTGTCCAAATTACAAGTGATTGAAAATGAAGGGGCAGAGATCCTTGTTCAAGCAACACGTTCCTTCGGTTCCATGATTATGACCGAGTTTCCACGGACGACGGTCATTCCGAGAGCGATCGGCTGTCCAGTCTTCGGGTGCTCGATGGCCTCATCGATAACCATGTTCATGAATGGATCGAATCCGCGCAGAGTTCCGGAGATGTGACGATTTCCATTCAGCTTCAGATCGATCTCCTTGTCCATGTACTTCTTGAGCTCCGGTGGGTGTGTCTTACTCATCTTTCTGAATAAATATCTCTGTGATGAAATAGAAACGCTATGAAGAATAAAAAACAGCATGGCCTCGCGAAATTCTGAGAAACATTGAGGATAAAATTGAAAAAAAAACGGAGGAAAAAGAACAAAGAAAAACGATATGTCTTCAAATTTTCGAAAATCATATTGTCTGCACTCGCGGTGTATGCGCACCGAAACTCACGACATACTGCGGACTACTGCTGACCGTAGCTTGCACGAATTTAAATCAATTTCTAACAGAAATTCCGTAGATTTCACAAAAAATCTATCGAAAAATACGAAAAATCGTGTTTTTCTTCTTGAATGGTGAAAAAGAAAAGCGACTACCACATTCTAGTCGCTCAAAACTTTTTATCTAACATCAGCGTCGATGGCAGCCATCAGGACACAAATCTCAGCATTTTCCAAGCGAAAGGACTCCCGAAGGTAAATATGCCAATCGTTTTTAAAAAACATCACATCTTTTTAGTTGCCTTCTGCAAAAAAAATCTCGAATGGCGCCAGTTCGACAGCAACGGTTCGAAACAACGAGTCTGCGGTCTCGTTGGGAACTTCGAATTCCCTCGGAGAAAGATTGGTGAGTGTGCCGTTTTGGTTTCGTTTTTTCATTCAAAATAGTTCAGAGTTCTTCCCATTTGCCTCTGGAATACTCAGAAAACGAGCAACATGCGAATTACCTCAATAACAACTGCCGGGAAACTCCGCAGAAAAAGTGGATACAAAAAGACTTTCAACAACAAAAATACTGTTTCAGAACTTCCATTTTCCGAAGAATCGCCAAAATAATGAGTTCCGACGATGTCATTCACTCGATGACTGCCACGAACAGTCGAACTCCAATTCTGGAAGAAGGTGCTGGCAGAGAAGACGTCGGACTTGTCGGTAATTCACCTCAAAGCTGATGGTGTCCAGCCAAAACATTCCAAATATTCCAGAGCTCCGTTCCGATTCTCCATCATGCTCTTCAAATCAATTCAGTTTTCTAAAGCGACTGAAGAGCACTATCACCCACGCGGACAGGTAATTCCGAGCTAGACGAGGATAGAAAAAGACTAGAGACCCACTAATCCATAGTCTAACTCTCTGTGTCCCGCACTAACCCGTTTTCAGGTTTTACGTGTGCAGTTCTTCGAGTGGCCACACGTTCGCAGTCTTCTCATATCTTCCCCCGAATAACGACTACGTTGATCCTCTCGCTCCGATCTTCGCCAACATTACCGTCGCGAGAAAGAAGTTTCGATCCAAGTCGATTTTTGGAAGGTTTAGGCTCACTCACATCTTTATTTCTTTCAGTTTGAACTGAAAATCCTTTATAACTACATGTAAATCGTAATTTCCAGTTCGGACCGGATGAGACATCAATCACATGCGTCTTTTGAAGAACTGCGTCCGTTCGTGTTTCGAGATCACGAAGATCAAGTGATTTTGGGTCAGCTGCGAAGAAAACGGAATCCGTCGCCGTTTTTCACACTTTTCGACAAGCCTCCCGCTCAGCTATCTTCCAAAAACAACCGAAGAGTAAGTTACCGAATCAGTCACAGAAACAACTCATATTTTAAAATAAATTCTTTTTTTTCAGGAGAGCTTCAGGAACGGCGATTTGTCGGAGGACCCATTCTCAGAAAACATCGAAGTTCCTCAGTCAGTGAACAGAGATGCCAGCTATGAAAGAGGTGGTTCTGTGGAAGACAGGTTCGATCTTGATGTGTCTCGATCGGACGATCCTCCCGAAGTAGTCGACGAGTATGACGCGAACGGCTTCACCGAGCTGGGAATCGGAAAGCGAACAGTCATGAGACAGGACGGTTTCATCGCGAGCACTCTGCATTTTGAGTCGACGGAACGAGCGAAGACGGTAATGAACGAGGACTTTGAGACAAAGTTTCCGGTGATCCATTTGACTCTGAGCAAGATGAAGAGCATCAAACGGGAGATGACCGAACTCTCGAAAGCCAACGAAATCGATGTATACACTCTCGCCGTATCGTTCGTTTACTTCGAGAAAATCATAGGGAAAGTAAGAATAAATCGCTCAGTTTCCAAAATACTTATTCATTTTCAGGGTCTAATCTCGAAATCAAACCGAAAATGTGTTGCCGGCGCAGCACTTTTGGTCGCTTTGAAAATGAACGACTACAGTAAGACGGTGATCAAGTCGTACACAGAACAGGCCGAGGACAAGCTTCGCGAGCCAAAGTCGGACATTCTCTCGTTCGAACTGCCGCTGTGTTCGGCTCTTCTGTTCAAACTGCAACCGACGATCGAAGAGATCCAGCCCCATGTAGATAGACTGCAATTCGAGATGTGAAATGGATCTCTGTACAAGTAGAAACGGAGTTTTGAAGATTCTAGTCAGAAGTTGTAATAAAGCAAGGTCGCTTTTTTTTGAGTTTCTTTTTGTCTCTGATGAGAAAGTGTTCTTTTCGATCACTTTATTTACTTATCTCTTCTTTCTGTTTATCTCTGTCGCCTACTTCATTCTTTCCAGAATAATGTCGCAATTCGAATCCTTTTACCAAGATGTGAGTCATTTTCATTGTTATCTCGTCGTCTGAACTTGAAACTTTTCAGCTGAAATCAACGGAGCAACAGGATGCCGTGCTCACTTCGGAACAACAAATAGAGCGTCTTCTGAAACCCGGCTCGACGTACTTGAATCTGAATCCGTACGAAGTGCTCCAAATCGACATCGATACGGACATCGAGACTGCGAAGAAGAAGTACAAGAAGCTGTCGCTGCTTGTCCATCCAGACAAAAACCCCGACGATCGGGAGCGCGCCGACAAAGCGTTCGACATTGTGAAGCAGGCTATCACGAAGCTTGAGGATCCGATCGAAGTGAACCGATGCAAGGACTGCTACACAGAGGCGAAGGCCCGACTCGCGATTGTGATGTCGGAGAAGAAGCGGAAGCTGCGGAAGGACTCGAAGCCCGACACCATAGAGGAGGACGATGAGGCCGGATACAAGAAGGCGCTGTGGATCACCGTTACGAAGGTGTTCGCGGATAGAGAAAAGAAAAGGAAGATGCTCGAAGAGCGAGCCAACGAGGAGAAGTGAGTCTAGAAGAAGAATACAATCTTCTGAATACAGTTCATTTTTAGGCGACGTGCCACTGAAGCGATGACACAGGCTGCCGAGAAGAGGAAGTTGGCTGAGGAGTTCGCGAAGAACTACGAAGAGTCACGAGACGAGCGATCCGGGAGCTGGCGGAACTTCCAGGCGAAGAAGGCCAAGAAAGAGGACAAGGGACGCACAATGAAGGGAGCCGCGTTCAAACCACCCAAGATCAAGCTGCAGAAGTGAAAAGTCGATGATCTCTGTACTTACAACTATAAATTATTTTATACATTTTTTATTAGCTTCGAGGAACAAAAAGGATTTGAAAATCAAACAAAAAACCCGTTTCAACAAGTAAAGAGAATGAATGTGAGTGGGTGGGAGAGAGAGTGCGAGGGGGAAGACGAAAAGGAACGCAGATCATCGGTTTGTCATGGACATGAAGGAGAGAAAACGACGCTTTTCCGGGCTCAGACGACTTTGCTGGGCCTCCAAACGTTCTGCGGATTCGTCGCCATTTGCATGTAGACCGGTGGCTGAGGAGGAGGCGCCGTCGGCGGTTCGAGAAGCGGACGAGTCGACGGTTCGATCGGATTCTGAAGGAAGTGGAGGGTGGACACGCAGGCAGAAGGAACGAACCTTGACGGGAGCAGTAGAGCACATTCCACAGAAGATGAAGTTCTTCCAGGAGTGGACGGTCTTGGCGGAGAGCACCCACATCAGGCACGAGAAGCCGGTGGTGAGGCTCGTGAGCACTGCGGCCATGTAGATCTCGGCCTGGGGCGGAGTCGGACGGTGGCAGGCGCCGGATTGCTGTTTGCAGTCGATGGTCATGCGAGTCCAGGCGGTCAGGATCATGAACTTGTACGACTCGCAGACCAGCTCGACGACGTTCGGAAGGATGTAGAGGGCGCAGAAGAAGCCCATTTTGACCATGAGTTTCTCGAGTTTCGAAGTGTCTGTCCCCTGGAAAAGGCGGTTCGAAGCCTCACTGAGAAGTTTCAGTCAACTCACTCTGGTTCTGAAACTGATTCTCTCTCTGCACATGCTCGCAAACCCGCCGACAATGAAGCACGTTCCGATGACAATGCAGATGGTCCGCGGGACGATGACGAACCAGAGGAGAGCGATCGAGTTGAGATTTCCAACGGAGCAGAGCGCGGTGAGCTCGCTGGCATCCACTTTGTTGAAGATGAGCACGACGATGGTCGCCAGCGAGGAGAGTCCCCAGGCGACAAAGTGCACGTAACTGCTGCACGCTTCGATTCCCTCGGGCACCCACTTGCGGCCTCCGCTCAGGTATCTGAAAGGCGACACTCATCATCAAAAGAACGAGAAGCCATCTGGCGGCCGTTCCCAGGAACGGATTAACCGACGCAATAAGAACGGGATAATCGACTCACAGCGTAAACGAGAACATGAGCCACCAAAGGGCGGCCGCCGTGCTGAAGAAGTAGTTGAGGAGGAACGAGGCGAGGCAGAACGAGTTGTCGAACGTGCCGATCGAGAGGTACGATCTTCCATTGCCGAGAGCGTGACAGGATCGGATTGGAGCATCGAGGATCAGCGGCGAGAGGTAGGGGAGTGTCGAGAGAAAGAGACAAAGCGACAAGTAGAAGACACATCTGGAATGAATGAGTGAGAATGTTTACTCGTGCGTCTGTTTCCCATAATTACTCATTTCTTCGGTCTCACCTTTCCGGAAAACGGAATCTCTTTCGGTCAATTGCAAACGTCAGGAACGTGAAGAGAGCGACTCCCGCGTTCGCCGCCGCAAACCAAACCGACCATGAACGGACCAGACGCTGTAATTAGGGACACTCGATGACTGCGGCTCGCCGATGAAATCGGATACCTTATTGTCCGTACTGAACATGACATTCGACTGACACGCGAACGCACAGTGTGACTTCGGATCGTGCGGATCCACATCGACCAGGTCGCTGGGGCATCCGGTCGGCTTGGCTCCAGACGAGGAAGAGGAGATCGCGGAGCTTCCTCCTTTCGAAGGCTTCGGAGCTGAGAAACCGCCCGCGATTTCGTCTTCCGTCGGTTTCATGCAAAGCTCGGGAGGATCCGGAAACTGAGCACAGTTGAGCGGCTCTGGCCATCCGATTCCGAATTCGTCGAGGATCGAGAAGCAGTCCGCTTTGACCTGTGAAACGAACGAAATGCGTGAGTGCGTGTGTGCTAATCCGGGCAACAAACAATACGCATCTGGCAGCTGCTGTTTACAATCCGAGACAAGACAGACAACTTTTGGCCATTATGATTGATGTCCACCTGCCTGTCCGCAAGCTCGGCGCGTAATGAGCCGAAGAAGGAAAAAGGCCGGAAAGGCTAATTGGAAGACAGCTGGGACAGGAATAACAGGTGGGAGCACGGGAAAAAAGAGGAAAGATCAGAGGAAGAAGCCACGCGAGTCACATTGGAATCAGCTGGCTGGTGGGGCCAATCTCTCAAGAAAATAATGAGGCGGATTATAAATGTATTCGTGTGAGGGTGCTAGATTCGAAGTGCCCGATGTCTGTCGAAGTGCCCGATGTCCCGTTTTCCTTGTTGCTATTTCAATGTTCCCGCAACAACTCCTACCTGCTCGCAGACAGATTTGCAGCTTGTGACTGCTTGTGGCATTCCGATCGGACACATCGGTGCGAAAACGGAGCAGATGAAGAAGTGGATGTGTGGATGGCATTTTGTTTTCATCAACGGCTTGAAGTGCTCCGTGTGTGTTTGCAGCTGAAACCATCTACAATTGTATACGAATCCCCCTCTCTTTTCTCTTTCTCTAGACCCCCTTCCATTCACCACATTGCTTTGTTGTGTCCCCAAAATGCAATTAGAGACCACCCGATCCGGGGGCTTTTTCTTCTCCCCTCCCTTCGAAATGCAAATGTGTAGGGGAGAAGAGGAAGAGAAAGAAGAACGGGAGGTCGTAAAACTGGAGAGCTGGCCCTCCCGGAGCAAAATTAGAAACATCTTTTCCGCCTCTTTGTGCAGGCCGCCCGTTATCTCGATGGAGCAATCTTATCACAATCGTCGGCATTTTCCCATAAAAAACCTACGCGACAGTTTGTACAAACACACGATCCCCTTCCTAGAAACACTATACAACACCCCCCTTCAGGCCACCTCTTCCCTTCGAGATAGTTCCCAGAGATGTGCCCATATTTCTTTTCCGCCGTCCGATTCATTTCCCTCATCCCTTTGTCTCATTTTGCGTTTCGAAACGAGAGAAGACAACGTGTGCACCGGCGAGTGCGCAGACTCGCGCCGAGACGAGAAAAATGGAGCTCTTTGAAGTCGCCGCCTCGTGCGCCGCCGCAGGTCGTCTCTCCATTCTGCCCCCAACCAAAAATATTCGTTTTTTCGATTCCACTCTTCTCCCTCATTTTGAAAATGGGGGAATGGCTGCGAGACGACACAGAGGGAAGCGATGGCGGCCTGACCCGATCCGGGTGAGTAGAGGAATGCAAATCGGCCGCCGGCGTATGGAAATGAGTGGTGTGCGCCCGCACTCACCGTGTGCTGATCGTTATGAAGGATAGTGTTGGGGTAGTAGGTGTAGTTGTATGGGAGATCCTTGCACAGCTCGATGTCGATCGGGATGCACTTTCCCTTCACCGCCTGCAAAACAATTACTTTCGGACGACGGCGGACGGGTTGGGGGCTCATCCATTCAATCCCGGAAATTGGTTTTCGGATGAAGATATGAGATTGGAGCTGACTGACCTGATCAAAGATTGATGACGTGGCGAGTGGGATGAAGAGGAGAATAATGAAAAAGAAGTGCACCATTGCGGCGACGAGACGACGAGGACGACGTCGGAAGAGCGACGGAGCTGTGAGCTGCAAAGTTACGAAATAATTAGAGTCAATTACGAGGGGCAAGAGAACCAGAAAAAGAAGAAAACATTGGGTAGAAGACGAAGAAAGTGGGGAAACAAGAACTCGTCAGGAGGAGTAATGGGAATGAAAGTGACACTCGGAGAACATCAGGAAACATTTATCGGGTTCTGGGGAGATACCGATGAAAGACTTCTTCTCCTTCGGAGCTTCTTCGCCAGAAAAAATGAAGCAGGGGTTTGGGGTGGTTCGGTGAGTGAGGAAGGGCGGGAGGGGCGGGAGACGTCCGCGTACAAACAGAACCGTCTCGTCGTCTGGCACTCTCTCACTCTCCATCTCTCTCTCGGTGCCCTTTCTGGCTCCGCCCCACTTTCATCCCCAATTTCCAGGGATTGGGAGCTGATGAGAGGCTCTCCTCATTCTGGAGACGACATGACAAACAGGACAATATTTCAACGGGCAAATTAGTGGTGCGGCTCTCCGCGGCTCATTGGCTGCTGCTGTGCCGGGGGCCTGGTGCGATCTTCCTCTCTTTTCTAATGTCTTGATTTATTAGGTTCGTCGGGGGAGAAGGAGACAACGATGCCCGTGTCTTCTCCTTCTTCTCCCGATCGATGATGATGCGTACGCTGTAGAATTTAAGAGATTTATGACGCTCGGTCGACCCGTGTCATAGCGATATGTTGTGTGTGTATACGCGACACATGTATCAGTGGGAGACGAATTGATACGAAGACATCTGGAGAGCAGAAGGAACGCGAGAAGTTCGAAAAACGAAACGAGTGACCGAGGGGAGGAGCACGAGGTGACGGGCGACGCGGTGACTGGACGCACTGCGCAAACAGACGGAGAACACTTTTGAATTCGAATCGGCGCCATGGCGTCGAGGCGAGAGCGTCAATGGGTCATTTGTGGGTTGAAGGTCGACTGTCTAGAACAATTCGAAACTTCTTCGAAGTCCATTGGATGAGTTGATCGATTGGCCAGTCTGACCTCGGAGGAGACAAAAAGCTGGACACAATGGAGCGAGGTGGTCAACTCGCCGCCTATCGTAACCCTTCCAATACGTCAATATAAATGTGGCCACACAAAATTTTGGGACGAAGTGATGACTAGTACGAGTGCAAACAGCCGAAAGAAAAAGAAGAAGGGGGAAGAAGAAGTTGACGGACAGAAGGACCGAAAAAGTGGCCGGGCGACACGCTTCCCCCCGACGACAAGTCGGTCATCATATCCCTTCTGCTGCTGCTGCTGCGTCGTTGATGGTGATGGCAATGGAAAGTGCGCGCACGCCTCTAGTCCGAGGTGATAGGGGTGCAGTTCGCACGGGTTACGAGGCCGTCGGTTCGAATGAGAGGGAGGCGCGCGCCGAAAATTCAAACGAGGACGGCTGCGAGTGTTATCTGGCAACGAACCGCATAAATTCTCGCGTCGGGGCCCGAGGAAAGGGAAGCTGGGCGAGATAAAGAAAATAAATCAGCCGATTAGGAAGAGAGGCGGGAGATCAAAAGTGAGGGTGTGCGCGCGCGCGCGAATCAGAAAGCAGGAGAGACGAGTCATTGGGAGTCCGGCGAATCTGCAGTTGGGATTGCTGCTGAGGCTGGGGGCTGCTGCTGCTGCTGCTGCCGCTGGCGGTGGTGGTGTCGTTCTGATCGCTTCTCAGATAGCATTCGACCGGCGGAGGGTCACGACGAGAGGGTCGTCAGAGAGCGTACGAATCGCGGAGTGCGCCCCGAAAGCAATAAAAATGTGTGTATGTGTATGGCTATAAATCGTGGCGAATGGCGCGCGTGGGGCCTCGACGGCTTGTGCACCCAACACCCTCCAGCGGACAGAGAGAAGTGGAGGACGCGAGCGCATTGATTATGGGCCATGAACTTTGAATTCCGACGAGGAGGTGTGTTTTTGTTGGGAACGAAACGACTCTGATTTGCATCGTCGCGGCGGCGGGGCACAATTAATTGACATTGTGTGAAGGTCTCCTCAATCTTGCTGACACCATCTCCTTCTTGACAACTTCATCGTGCGTCTGCGACTGAGGCAGGGACCCATCAGAGAGACCTCATAAACGAAACGGACACTCATTTCGCCGGCGGCTGCCGACAGGTGGGATGCATGCATTGAATCCGTAAAAGATGATGAGATGCGTGTTGCATTTCCATCGAAAACACAGTCCTCCTTCCACTTCGAAGGCATTCTGATGATCCTGTCTGCCACGTGGTTCAATACGTTTTGCTTCATGATCTGCTAACACCTTTTGGTTCGCTAGAGCGCGTTTCCATTCACTTCTCCGTCAACAACTCGTGCGAATACATCAACGTCGTCTGAGGCAACAAGGTGTGAAAGAAAGGAAACTTTCGATTTTTTATGGCGTTTCGGACTAGAACCTACGTAAAAACAGAAAAAGGATTGTCGAACAAGAAAGAAAGAAAGAAGTTTGTGATGCGACAGAAACCGGAAGGAAGGGGCAATCGAGGGCGTCGACGACTTTCGAGCACACGAAATGGCGGGACACTGACGGGTTGATGAGCTGGAACAAGTGCGAATGAATGGGGTGGGGAACCTCAACCGGCGGTACCTGCGCGCAGACTTCGTGGTCACCGGGGATCCGTTTCAGCGGGATCTCCATCTCCTTCCAGCCTTCCACTGCGAACGTTCCGATGTAATCCACGAGTATCTTCGTGGATCCCTCGAGTATACGGTAGGTCAGACTGACGCTGCTCGACGGAAATGTCCAATCGTCAGCGAAATGAATGAGGATGTTCGCGTTGTCACATCCGTCGAGTCTCGTGTCGATCTTCAGAAGGCGTTGCAGCCAGACGTGCTCCGTTCCGTTTCGGCGCATTTCTTCGCTCATTTTCACGATGAAGTTCTGCGTGTCATTCGCCCAATAAGTTCCTGAATTCGATTGTTTTCAGATGACGTCCGAAGGCTTCTTCCTACCGTACTCCCCATTTCGAAACGTTTCGTACCGTATCGTCGATTTCCATTCCACTTGATACCATTCGTTCGAAGTGAACTTGCAGGCGACGTATTCCTGAAAATGAGTTTCAGGATCTTCCAGTGAGAAAGAGACTCACTGGATAGGCAGTCGGGACGGAGACAATCGGACATTCCTTGTTGGTCGAGTTGAACTCGATCCTCTTCTGATGCTCGATTCCCATGTTCATCCCCTGAGAAAGTTTGAAAAGGTGTCGAGAAATCGACGTCTGACACGTCTCGTATCCTCCGAGATCCGGAGAGATCCGATACTCAGTCTGATATCCTTTGAATGTGAGTTTGCAAGAGTTGGCAGTGGCCAGTTGGCGCCACGAGATGGAAACGCGGCTTTGGAGGGACGTCGTGGACTGCAGATCGCGGATCTCTTCTCTGAGTTCGGATAGTTTGGACTAGCTGAGTCTCGAAATTCTCACCGAATCCCCTTGTCAGACCGAAGTGTGACACAGAATTGAACCGGATACGAGAAAAACTGAAAGTCTGGTCAGATTCTGAAAGGAAGAGGGTCTCACGTTCATGTTGGCATGCGAGTAAGTGGGAATATGGGAGCAGAGGTAGACCGAAACATCCTTGACGACTTCCGAATTGATGAGTCGAGCCTGGCAGAACGAGCCGGCGAGCAAGATGAATCGGAGGAAGAGGCGGCTCATCTTTCATGGCATTCGGAGGCTGAAAACAGAGCCACGTGGCGGGCAGACAAAGGAGAAGAAGAAGAAGAAGTTTGAAACGGGTGTGAGAAAGAAGACGGCGGTGCTCGGGCGACAACGAACAAATGAATAAATGCAATTAAGAAGAGCGTAGTGTATACACACACACATAGGGATGTGTGTGTGTGTCTCGGAGACAATGTGGTCCATCAGAAGAAGAAGAAGAAGAAGGCGGAGGGCGGGCGGTGGACCACGATACGGGGGCCATGTTTCGTGTAATTCGGTTATTGGGTGAAAGTTGCGCAACGAGCTGTACGTTTCGAAGACTGACCGCCGCAATTAGAAGAAAAGATCGAAAAGTCGACGTCTTCTGATGAGGGCGGATTCTCCCGAAGCGTCGGAGATGTTCTCCGCTCATCTGGATCTTTTTCCCTGCTAATCGAATTCAGATTCCTCAGAGATTGCAGAGGTGTGAAAAGAAATGGAGAAAGGAAAAAAAAAACCAATCGGATTAGCGAGAGTTGTACTTTTTTTGCTGCAGAAACCGGCGAAATGTGTTTGAAGAAGTGGCGTGGATTCTCAGTTTCTCTGCCTATCATGGAAGACGATCAGCGGCGGGAGGGCCACCGGAAGCGAAAGAGCAACGCGCCCGGACAGCAGTAGCTTTGATTGCCGACGCCGATTGTTCAGTGTTTTGGGACGGGAGCTCATCAGAATGGAAGGAAGAAGAAGAAGACGGAAAGAATGGAAGGGACCGCCCGAGTGACCCCTGCTGACACTCATTAACATGTTGGCTAATCCCTCGTTTCAATTCGATTCGTGACATGATGTCAAGTGGGCGGCGAGAGGAGAAAACCGAAAAAAAACAACGGAATGATAGGGGTAATTGCATAGAAAGACGGAAGAAACGCCGAATGGAAAGGGTTGGATGGGAGTGTATGCATTCGAAATGAACTTGTCATATCTCGCGAAACGAGAAGCTCATAGGAAAAGAAGGTGTCGTCGTACTAGTGCTCGAGGGGGAAGAAAACGGATGAATCCGTTATCGGCGCATAATTCATTTCTCCGCACACATACAAAAACGCGTGTCCCCAAGGCATCCCCCATCAGTTTCGTCTTTCTGAAATGTCCGCCGCCAAGTTGCCGAATCGAAAAAAGAGAGACACCGACGGGAAATTGGGTCATCCACACTTTCAGAGACAACAAATGCGTCCTGGAAAAGAGACACAAGGCTGCACATCTTCAGATCAATTGATCTTCATGCTGCAGAGCATTCTCCAATGTGCTCATCTTCGTTCTGTACTATCTTTTCCCTGTCCCCTTCTTCCTATTGCCACCGATTCTCCTCTAACTTCTGAAAACTTCCATACTTTCTCGTAGTCGCGGTTTCAGTATTTCTGTCCGATTTCAGCGGAAAACTCGCAACACACTGTTTCCCATCAGTTGTTTTCTGCATTTGCATCACTTGCCTTTGGTTTCTCTGCGTCTCGCCTCTTCGCGCACTATTTCCTACCGTCTGTACTGTCGGCACGATGCTCTTTTGATTCGATGACGTCGTCTGTTTATTGGAAACGAATCCGATTACCATCATTTCGAGGGGTCGATCTCTGAAAGTCATTCTCCCTCGCCGCCTCGGCTCCACGCTGTCTGTGGGCGAGAAAGAGCCGGTCCAGTTCGCAAACCACTTGCTGTTTACACGCTCTCAAGTGAGGCCCACGTAGACGCGGATCACAGATTTCGCAGGCTTGTTTGAACAATGGCCTGATCTCTCGCTCATTTGGATGCATGTTCCCCCCTGTAGTAGACATGACGTGGCGACTCGAGTGCACACAGTGCTCCCGAGTGAGCTCTCTCCCTCTCATTTGCATTGGTTTCCGAGTGAACTCTCCGAAAAAGGGAAACATCATCTCTTCTGGCACTCTGTCCCTCCCACCTCCGAGACGGGAAGGATCCTCCGAGAAGCCCCCCAGTGCTCAGAGATCGCAACATTTCGCCCTCGCACCCGGTCTGTTTGACCTCTCTCTTACTCCCGTTTTTCTCGTTTCCCCCCTCTCTATTTGTCTCGAACAAGTTGGGAATCTGCTTCGTTTATAGCCTTCCTCTTCTTCTTCTTCTTTTTCTTGTTCTATTGCTTCTTCTTATTTCCTCGCATTCTGACTGTTCAAATATTTGATACACCCAGTGACAGACTAATATTCGAGTACGTGTTGATTGGAGAGACAACGACGAAGAGGAGAAAGCCATCCTGAATTTATGTGTGTGTGTGTTTGTTTTCGAGTGCTTTGTTTTTGCTCTCAATGTTTTCATCGTCGGCGGTGCGCGCGCACCGTAATTCGCACAATTTCAGAAAGAAAAAAGGTTGCAGAATGTGCGTGTTTTTTCTATTCGAGTGCCTCCTCCAAAGAGGATTACGGTATTCTTTGAAAAACGAGAAAAACACTTTTTATTGGCGAATTCGTAGTTGTTGTTCCGCCGATGATTCCGCGGATTCTCTTGAATTGTGGTCTCGTTTTCCCTCGAATTCCCTCTTATTTCCCTCGTTTTCTTCTCTGTTTCCTGCACTGAAAATCACAAATTTCATCGGGAGAACCTCGAGAAAAAGAAGTCTCGCATGTTCTGGAAAGTTCGAATTCGCTTCTCTCCGAACTCGAAATCCACTTTCTTCAACATCACAACTCGTGGTTTTCCCATTGAGTTTCCATGCGAACTTTGAGTTTTCTGCCAGAAAGATTATAAAATGTCAAGTGGCGGAAGACGGAGCTTAATGGCTCGGCGGCTCAGTTTGTTCCGTTTCTCGCAGAGGTCGGAGATCTGATTCTTGGCGAAGATCGCAAGATCAGATTGGAGCGGAGGTCCCGAGAAGTCTCCCTTTCGCGTGTTGTTTTGTCGTCGCAGAGGAGACGCTTCGTTTACTCTATGAAATGTGTGTGTTTTTTGTGTTCCCGTCTCATATGTTCCGTCTTCTTCTTCTTCTTCTTCTTTTTACTCGCTTATTGCTTTTCCTCGGCTTCCCTCAGCACTCGACCCCTCGTATTCGGCGAACGAAGCAGTCGGTCTGATTGTGGCCACTGCTCGACAAAGTTCGTCGATCCGGTGCTCACCCGAATGCTCGCTCCCCTTCTATTTACTGCCGGATCCCTCTCGGAACCTCCTGTTGTTTTCGGATTGACCCATCAGATGTTTGCAACGGACCCTTCTTGACCCGCCCGTGCCAACCACATGACTCCTCTGTTGTCGTGCCCTTCGCCTGAAAATACGCACGGACAAACAGTTTGAGACCGCTATTTTTGTTGTCGACCCACTTCTTCCGATGCTTCGCATTTTTGTCGCCTGATAAATGAGTCGGAAGTGGGTGTTCTCGAGGAAAGAGTGCTTCGGCACTTGTCCGTCTCAAAACAAAACAATCCGCGGATTCGAAGACGAAAAACATCAGAAGGGACGAACTTTGGACTGTCTGATCGTTTTCTGAGCGGAAACAAAGAGAGACACTTCTTCGAAAGTCTTCGTCTTCTTCTTGAAACATTCTGATTTATTACTTTCGAAATCTGAACCGACTGACCCATTGACTGATTGTCTCATCAATCAAGCGAGTTTCAGCAAGAACTCCGAACCAAACGTGGACTTTGATGCACCTTCCGAAGGTTTCGGAAAGCCAGTCACTTCGTTCGGAAGTTGTACTTCGACCCCCCCCCCCCCCCCCTCGACTCTTCTTCTTCTTCTTTCCAACCAGTCGGTTCCCTAAAACTGGAGGCAATTCGCAAGTGAGAAAAGAAAAAGAAGATCGCGACCAATTCACGAGGTTCCTATTGTCCAACTTCGGGCGGTGTCTGCACTGTCGCCTTCTTAGTGTTGTCGAAACTTCTAGTAGTCATCTGATCTCTCCTCCCGATCCCCATTTTGATCCCTCCCGGCGAACACTACGTCATCATTTCGTGATCTTTATTTTGTGAACTTGACTTTGATAGGTCGCCGTCTTCGTCGCAAAAGACTTCTTTTCGTATAGCTGTGTGAGTGTGTTGATGGGGACGAGAAAGTACGAGAAGGAGCAGCTGACAATGCAGCTGAGAGTTTCTGGAAAAAAACATGAGTCACGTAGCTAGAAGTTCTCTCAAGTGGGTCCATCAGCAGGGGGATAAAAGCATGAGCCGACGATGCTCCGATTTGTATTCGAGGCTTCTCAGAGAGACGCTCGTCAACAATCTTGCTCATTTCCGACGGGAGATGGTTTCTGTTTTCACTCCGTTCGGGATCATCGGACACTTTTCCATTCTCTTCGAAAGTCTCGTTCGGGGACTCCGGCATCCCGGTACAGCCGATTTATGTGTCCTTGTGTCGCTCTCAATTCCACCTCAATCAGTCGCCTCGTTGTTCCATCATTTTGATAACAACTCGCTTGCTCAAATGATAAAAGTGTTGTCCTCGGCACATTCCGAACCTTCGTCCGATCAAAAACAACACTGGCTCATCCCATCGATCGACTATACGAAGAAGAAGAAGAAGCGGCAGGCGCCCCGCGTGGCGCCCTTCGCGCCCGCTCGATCGTCGTCTGCACTTGCCAATTGGCGTGTGTGATTCGTGCAGAAATCAAAACATCACCACCTATTCTTTCTCGTTTTCTCGCCGCCTCTCACTCTGGCTACCGTCTGTGTTTGCAGTTGATAATGGGGGGGGAGAAATATTTGCTGAGGAGGTCATGGTATTGTTTTCGAATCGCAACTACACAGTCGATGTGTTTTTTGCGAGACCATGACTTTCGGTCGCCGGATGATAAGAGTAGAAACGAGAGAGGGGGGATGTTTGGTTCGACGGTCGTTCTGGAGGAGGAGGAGGAACGATCCTAATCGAAGGTGACACCAGTGTTCCCTCCTCCTCCTCCGATCATTTCGACTTCTTCCGACGAAAACAGGGCTGATCGATGGGCACACGAAAGTATTCTTCTACGTCGTCTTCTTCTTCTTCTTCTTCTTCTGAAGTAGAAGAAGACACGCCTCGATGCCCTCGCCCCTTTTTCTTTCACTTCTTACCGCACTTCCTGACTCACCTCGTACCCATATCCGATTTCAAAAGGACATTGTCTGCTCACGAGAGCTCATCTCACAAACTCCAAACTACACCGAAATCTCATTTCTATCTTCTTTTTTCTCTCTTTTTTCCATGCCGCTTTACACCCCAAGTCGACGTGATCGAAAACGCGCTCCATCGCACACTGCGTTCTCGCTCCGTATCAACTTCTCTTTCATGAAGCGTCCATGAAGATTCTCCACTTTTTCTCTTGAGAAATGACCTCCGAGAGAACAAAAAAAAAACGGAATGCGTCGGAAGGAAATAGGTCTCATGTGGTGCGACGCATCAAAGACCGCGCGAGGACCCGCTTCTTCTTCTCCTTCTAATTCTATTATTCATGGCTCTTTTCCGGATGATATGGGCTCGTTTCGATGCCGCCACGTGTCTCTCCCTTTTACGAATTGATTCATTCGAGGGCACTTTCGTCTCCTCCCTCTTCACCCCCTCTCCTTTCACAAAACAACTGCCCCGCGCTCTGCGTCTCCTCGCTTCACACACTCTCTCGTGCCGCTTCCCGGCGTCTGCCAGCGTGTTCTTGACAACAAACAACCTTAGGAGAAAAAAGAGAAAAAGATGAAAAGGACTGAGAAGGTGTCGTGTTTTTCTGGCTTTTTGTAGCCTGGTTCTTGGTTCGTTCGAAGAAGAACCACCAATGATTTATCGGCAAAGCGTGCCGGCTTTTTCTTCTTTTCTCTCTGGAAAAGAGCAGCCACTTATCACTCGCAAAGCCCGCTTCCTTCCGCTTTTTTCTTTCTGAAACGAAGCGAAGAAGAAGAAGAAGAGCCAAACGCGTGTTTCGGGATGATTCTTCGGCTCGCAAACATCTGCAAATCTGATTATTCGCGGCGAAAAGTCACGAGACTCCGGCAGCGAGAGATTCAATTCCATATCCAATTCAACCTGAATTGATCGAGATCCGAACTTCAGCGAGAATACTCACTACAAGTTCGATTGGTAGCCGTTTCAATTCTGAAACACCTCGTGAAGGCTCGGCACCTTTTCCAGATTTCCAACAGTTTTTTTCATGCGGAAGCTAAATTTTGAGATATTTTTTCAACGACGGCTCATAATGCAATCTGATTTCCTATTTCCAATTAATTGTGGAAACGCGCTCCGCCGAACTTCCGCCTCTTTTGCCTCCTCTGGAACGAAAACATCGTTCTTCTGCAAACGACGCATTCAGAGGCGCAGGGGTCAGCCAGAGAAGTGGGCACACGAAAACACGTAGATTTCATAGATAGCGTTGACATACTTTGCTGGGAGCTGCCGACCAGAGATCAGGCTCCTCTTCTGCCGCGTGCCACGTGTAACATTTCGTGGCGTCATGTGTCTTCTCCGGGTCCGCCCGCCGCCGTCTCCCAATCAACAACCGTTTTTCATCTGCCGTCTCTCTCCTCGCTATCTCCCCCCAGCTGCTCCCGGATGATAATCCGAGGCTCCTTCTCCCCCCCCCCCAATCTCACCCCTCGTCCATATCTTTTTCCCCTTTTGCTCACTGGTCAACTGCTCTGGTCAGCCGTTTCTTGTCACAAACAAACGCATTTCTCGCACGTGTTCCCTCTTCCGCTTCCATCCGCGCCGCGCTTCCTGCGGCACCTTGCACTTTGCGACCTCGAGTATCGTGTTTTCGATCTCTCCACCCCGAATCCCCGGGGAAGATTAAATCGAAGAAAAGACAAAAGGAGCGGTTCCCCCTCCTCTCTCTCTCACTCGTGATAACAAAAAATGACGGATCGCCCCGCGCCGTTTCCGTTTTCGTTTCATCGCAAATGTAAGCTCTCTTTTTAGTTCCCTCGCTTTTTTTTTCAATCTGGAGAATGTTTTGAGGCGGACGAGACACGGTTACGGTGGGCGGGCATTCTGTTCTATTTTCAGCTTCAGCCGCCAACACTTTCAGCCAGGAATGTGTTGTTTCAGACTGTCAACTGGGGGCAGAAGGGCGATATAAAAAGGGAGAGCCCTTGAACTTTGTGTCGAAAACAGCCGTCCTCCGTTCGGGCGTAACCTTCGAAATTCTCGGATGTTCCGCGTCGCTGACGCCTCTTTCCTGCGCCCCCCACGTGACTTTTTCGCTTATTCGGGAAACGTTTCTTGCGAAATCGGGGGGTTGTCACACCCGATTCGTACCCAGGTCACACCGATCTCTCTCTCTCTCTCTCCTTCCTGCCTTCAGATGTTTGTCGTGGGAATCAGAAGATGCTTCCTCGCTTCGTCGTTCTCACCCGGTCTGGAGCCTCTCGTCGCGCCTGACCGTCTCCCCGGTTGTTATTGTCGCGGGAGGGCGCTCTTTTCGATTGTTTGCCTTTTCAAAGCTCCTTCTTCTCGTCGCATGTGTCTCATTTTTCATAATAAGAGAGAGAGAGAAAGAGTGGCTGCATTCTGTCTGCCTCCAGATACTATTCATTATCAATTTGTTCGGTTCGATTCGGTCCCCCGCCTAAATTCAAAAATCGAAGACTTATTTGTTTAATAATATGCTCTCAGTCCGTTTCGGAATGTTTACTTTTTTCTTTAAATGGTTGACGACGGGGTTGAAACTCGAGAAGTCTCGTTTGCTCCGAGCGTCCGTTGGCACTCGAAATAGACGACGGATCGGCAGAGAACCGTTCCAGATCAGTGTCCCGCGTGAAGTGCTTCCAGATCGGAGCCGCTCGTCGAGTAGTTGTCTCGCCGCCCCCCCCCCCCCCCCCGAGCGACTTTACTGAAACCCGAGCTCGGGCTGCTCTTCTGGTCAGCGACCACCCGGCGGCGCTCCCTCCTCATTGTTTGACATTTCTTGCCCTTCGGACCCTTCTGAGAAGAAAAAAGATTAGTATAGATGGCAGGAATCACTTCCTGGTTCCCCTCTTCTTCTTCTCTTCTCTCGCTCTTATCAGTTGAGCCTTCTCCCTTTTCGACCGTTATCAGCCTCTTCGGCCCTTCCACACTTCATCGAATTATCAAACTGAAACGAAGCGCGGCGCCCATTGTTTCTCTCTCTCTCTCTCTTTCTCCCGCCTCGCAAGGGTACAAAAGAACTGTAGGCGTCTCTGCTTCTCTCGATTCGAGACAATGCCCTGTCTCGCTTGTCACTGAGCTTCGCTCCTTCTTCGCAGCTCTTTCTCTCTCTATTTCGGGTGGCTCTTATCTTGTTTTCTCACTTTCCTTTGTCTGAAACTGTACATGCCACGTCATAGCTTTACGGTCGTTAAGTGAGTGTAAGTGTGGCATGTGATCACCGGAACACACACTCTGAAACCACCCGCATTGTTTCGGACCCTTTTGTGATTCGGTCAATGTCATCGCGGTCGGGCGGTCAGTCTTCTTCTCCTTCTCCTTCTGATGATGATGATGATGATCATTTGGTTGTGCCACGTCATCTAACCATGTTTGATCAATTCACTCGTCTCTGTCTCGCTCTGTTTCTCTTTTCGAAAAGCAGCGAGAAGCAGCTGCCACGTCATTCCCTGGGGGACGTACAAAATAGTTTCGAAAGTTTCGGTGCTGCTGCCACGCCATTCTGAACTTTGTTCTCAAATACCGTAGAGGATACATAACTCACTCTTAGCCATGAATTGAAATTGGAGGTACTTTGGCGAAAATGGGTTGCCATAAAATGAAACGACTCCAATTGTTCTCGATGGCAAATTGGAATGTTTATCACGCTCAGAGTTACCGTACTCTACGATTTCAAAAATAGGAAGTCGACGGCTGGCAAGTGATTTCTAGACTCGTCTCGAAATAGATTCGTGAGATATTTCAAGTCAGAGTTTCAGCGAAGTGAAAGAAAACCCATCTGACTTTGACGAGAAACCATCCGAGAACGTTCACTTGTTTTCGTGGCTTCCCTTATCAACAGCTCCATCTTTTCATCATCGTCATCCGATTTCATGAACTCTCCGAAAGTGTCAATCACACAGCTCTTCCCGTGCAGTTCCAGCCCGTGCAGTTCCAGATGCACCCATCACTCATGCTTCCATCATCTCACATATCCCCTTCTTCCTCTTCCTCTCCTTCTTCTTCTTCTTTTAGCACCGAAAGGTGTCTTCGTCTGGAGGAGCGAGAAGGAGGCGGAGCCAGTGTTCCCTGCGGCGTCTGCGTCTTCCGTCTCTCTCCCGCCTCCTTTTCGCCTCCTCTATCAGTATTATGGGACAGGGCCCCGCCACACACTTACACCTCGACCACAGTCGGATTCCGATTCTTCCCCTTCTTCTTCTTCTTCTTCTCTTCCTCTTCCCCTGATCCATTCACACAATGCCTCTGTTATTTCAGAAAGAATGGATGATATAGCTGTTCCAATTGCGTCCACTTCGGGCGGTGCCGAGGACTCGGTCATCGCCTTCCAGTACCCGTGGGCCATGAAAGTGTGCCAGAGGTGAGTGCATGCCACGTGGAAGTGCCTCTCCGTGTCACCCTCCTCCGACTCTTATCACCTCCGAACCGATCCTTCCACCCCGGGTCAGCCCCTTGTTTACTCGTCGAAAGCGGCGGTGCTCATGCAGTCTTTTTTCTTTGTTTGTAGTCCGATCTCCCCCCTCTCGGGTTACTGTAGTTTCGATCGTTTCGCCCCGCCCAGTTCGACCAACAAAGTCCCAAAAGTGACCGTATCCATGCAAGGGGAGGGGGAGGACGAAAAGTGAAAGTTGTTGTTGACAACGAAGGCGACGACGACACGAAATTGTCTCTCTGATAAAACAGTTTTTCCCAGTAATAATCGAGTTGATAAGGGCGAAAAGAAGAGAAGGGAAGAGACGAAGAGGTGCTGCTGCAGCATCAAAAATCACCGAAAGGGACAGAGAGAGAGAGAGGACAAAAGATCGCCTTGTTTCAGACAAATCGAAGACGAGTCGATCCTTCTGAACGTGTCGAGGCCGTTCTCGACGTCCTACAAACATGTGCAGTTCACATGGGCACTCCGACTCACCGACGAGTACGTGCTGTCGAACAACGGTAAGCGGCCCATCCAACATGAATCATCTCCCTTTTCTGAAACATGTTTTCGTTACGGTAGGAAGCTGGAACAGTGTGTAATTGCGTGCTTGTTTGATCTTCGGACCGCCCGCCGTCTCCTCCAGCACTCCCGTGACGTCAGAGTTCAACCTGAGGGTCCCGGGTCGCGGATCGGGAGGCGCCGGGGGGAGCAGTAGTTGTGGCGCCCCGCCAGTTGTAACACATCCATCCATCGCCGCCCCGCAGTTGTCCATCTATCATCGCGTGCTGCACTTTCCCATCACATGACTCCTCTCTTCCTGACCCGCTTTCCTTTCAGCAGCCGTCGACTCGAACCGCCACGTGCTTCTGCATCTCTACTACAAAGAGGGGCCGTGTCTCGAGGTGCCCGTCGAAGAAGTCCGTGCCCAGATTCTCGACCCGGCCACCAACGAGACGCTGTTCGCCGGACTCGCCCTCACGCCGACCGAGTTCTCGATTGGAAGCGGGTGGCCGATCCACGTGGAGAAGGAGCGACGCGCCGAGTTCACCGAGTTCCTGCACAAGAAGGTCGACTCGAACCTGCTCGTCGTCGTCGAGATCCGCATGAAGGAGTCGCTGTTCGAGCCGCTCAACTACCTGCCAGACGTCGAGTCGGCGTTCCGCAGCCAGAGAATCGAGAAGGCGGTGAACAAGTTCGTCGACGACGTCATCAACGAGAAGATCCGGATTCCGGATCTGGAGCACGTCGACGAGAAGCAAGCCGACAACGACAAGTTCTCGGTGCACCGTCTCATCTTCATCTACGGCATCGACACGGTTTCGCGCGAGATCTCGGAGAACGATCAGCAGAGCGAGATCTGCGAGCAGCTCGTGCGCAATGTGAGTGTCTCTCTTCTGCCTTCATGACCCACTTGAAATTCTGATTTGACTGCTTTGTTTCTCATTCTGTCTGTGTGTGTGTGTGCTGCGCGTGAAATCCGAGGCGAGGAGAGGAGACAATCATATGGTATAAACATGTTTTTGTTCCGATATTTGGGAGCAAAAGCCGCGCGGGAAGGGGGGCATGGACACACATACGTCTGAAATAAAAAAACATAGTCACACAGATGGAACACATATGTGAGACGGCCAATGGGGGTTGGATTACGGAAAACAGATTGAGATACATTGCGGTTCCGGGTCACTGGAAGCGGCTGGAAGAACAAGAGCAATGTCGGGTTCTCGGCCATGAGCATGAATATTCTGAGAATTTCACGTGAAACTTGATCGATCAAACTAGACGATCGGGCACTTTGATAAGAGAAACTACACAAAGAAAAGGGAGGAACACGGCTGCGTGTCGGTGCAAAAAGTCAACTGCGCACTTCTGAATCTCTCGTCGAGTCTTTCCACTTCGCTTCGTTCCGTCTCCGTTTCATTTTCTATTTTGATCGTGGAATCGCATCTGTAATCAGACACCTTCTGGCCCGTTTCTCGCTTCTCTCGTTTCACCTGAAAACAGTAAACAGACCCGTCTAATTGCATTCTTCTCTGCAATCCATTCGCCAAGAAAACGATATTATTGTTTTCGAAGAACCGTTGCAGACGCATTCCACTCATTTCCTGTTTCAGACGTTCGCCCACATCTACTTCGAGCGCGTCTTGTCGCGCGAGCTGCAGTGCTTCGACGACTTTCTGAACCTCGTCGAGGGACTCACTTATGCTCATTTGC
The DNA here is from genome assembly GCA_963966605.1 of Caenorhabditis sulstoni. Lineage (NCBI taxonomy): Eukaryota > Metazoa > Nematoda > Chromadorea > Rhabditida > Rhabditidae > Caenorhabditis > Caenorhabditis sulstoni. The sequence goes on from OZ016475.1 coordinate 3,981,832, forward strand.
CGGCTCTTCGCAAGGAAGTCGAACGGTACATTTGCCACGAGATCTCGCAGATCCAGGAGGAGATGGACCCGATCTTCGCGAAGAAACTGTCGCTGGTCTCCGAGAAGTACAACCTGGGAGTGCTGAAAATGGTCACGAACGGCATCCTTGTCGATCGCATTGTCGGGAACTCGAACCCTCCGAAGGAGCTCGTCAACATCACCCACGAACTTCAGCAGATGGCCCATGAGATGTAGGTGGAACGGAGAGAGGAGGCGCAGCCTGAGACGTGTCGGTTTGCAGAAAGGAGAGCGAGAACATGGAGAATCTGGTGGGAGCCGTCGTGACCGATCTGCAAGAGTTGACCCGAAGAGTGCGGAGAGTGTCGCTCTCGCACTCGCCCTCCCAATCATCGCACAGCAGGTGAGAAGTCTGATGCAATCTGTGGATCTTTGGTTCCTGCCACGCACATTCAGAGGGGGGAAGGGTCAGAAAAAGCAAGAATCCGCGTGCGATTCACATGAATCGTTGACACCAGTTGCAAACACTTTTTGTTTTTCCAACCTCTCCCCGAGAATCATAAGATTGACACCGATCTATCACAAAGTAGATTGAATCCGAATGAGGGATCCCAGGGGGGGAAGAGTGTGCACTTCTCATCAAGATCCGTTTTCAGTTCTCCCCTGGCCACACCCACCAACGGCAGCGGATCCCCTTCGGTTCCGGCGCCGTTCGACTCGCCGACGAGCCGGTTCAAGAGAGTCTCGCTCGCCTGAACGCCTTCTTCTTCTTCGTTTCGTGCATTGTACCCACACGTGTCTATATATATAACGTGTAAATGCCCCTTCTTCTGTTCTTCTGAATCGTAGACTTCTCCGGAGTAACTTATAGACTGCCTCTTCTTCTGCTTCGTTCCTCCTACCACACCTCATGTCTCATACCTCCTTACCATCTCTTTCCCGCATTTACTCTCCTCCTCCTCCTCCACCGTTAGTTCATGTCAACCCTCCGTGACGCTTCTTCTTCATCTTCTTCTTCTTCCTTTTCCTCTTCCACTTGTTACTCCAACTGCCTTTTCAGGTCACTCTTCTTCCCCTTTTTCTTATCCTCATTCTCCTGTGTAGTGTGTTCCTTTGTGTACATAGGCCACAATTTGTAGGCTCGCAATTCGACTAACGCCGCCTTTCGGGATTCTGATCCTGCTCGACTCTGCACTCTTTTTGGTTTCGCTCCCCCGACACTTTTCGCTCTCTGTCTCGGTTATTCAAATGCTTTTCATTCGGTTAGGATACTTTCTTGGTTGTCTTCCTCCCTTCTTTTTTCTGTAAATTTTAATGAAACTGATCAGAATCGTGAAAAACGTCTTGTCATAGCGTCATCAGAAGCTTCAGATTGAATCCGAACCTCCCACTTTTCCGAGTCCCGTTCATCCCGTCCGCTTAGCTTCGTCGATTCCTTTGAAAAGAACCGACGGAGCCGCCCATTCCGGATGGCAAAGACCAATTCCTTATTGGTCTTTCACTCTCTCCGTCCGTCTTCTGCAAATGAAAACGATCGCGAAGAACGAATTCTGATGTATTCCGGATTGACGTCATCATCAGGGGAAGACGTCGTCGTCGTGGATGCCACCCAAAAATAGCTTTATTACTCTTGAAATAAAGAGGCATCCAAATAAATACATATCAAATCACATGGACAGTTGTGTTGTTTCTGAATACTTTTCCGATTGCACTTCGCCGTGACAAAAATATGAGAGTTGTGTGAACGAGAAGTGCGTTTTGGGAGGGATGAAAATGTCGAAAAGATGTCATATGTGGGAGTGGAATGTCCAAGGGAAATGAAAGAGAAAAGGAAAGAGAAGAGATGTCCGGAAAGAAGTGCCAATTGTTATCTGATCATCCGCAGCCACCGCATCCGCCGCACCCTCCGCATCCTCCGCATCCTCCGCACGCCCCGCACGCTCCGCATGCTCCACACGCTCCGCAAGCTGCTCCGTCGCACCCGACGCCGCACATGAGAAGAGGAGCGATCTCACAGCCTCCTGAAACGAAGAAGAGGTTCGAGGTTTCACCGAGAACCGATTATTACCGAGTCCGTCCTGGTCAGCGGAGAGCAGCAATCGGTTCGTTGGAAGCTGTCTTCCGTAGCCGCACGCCAGAGTCAGCGGCCATTTGTGAGCCTGATGTCCGATTGAAGTGCTGTCGTTTCGAGAGCGGACCTTGTCCGGATTGCACAGAACGAACAGTGTCGAGACGCAGAAGATGCTCGCGATCTGCTCGGCGGTGTTCGTGGATCTGCACTCGATCCGCTTTCCGGGAAGTCGGGCCTGAGCGTCTGGAAGAGAACGAAGATGAACTGTTGGCCTGCGAGACTCACCTCCGATGAGGAAGAGAGTGGATCCGTCGGCCGAGGGAACCTCGAGCTTCTGCACCGTGTTCTTCAGAAGATTGAAGGTGTCGACGTGAAGACGTCCCGGATTGCCGGGCTTCGCTTTTTGTCCCTTCGTAGCCGACTGCTTCCTGCAGAATCCCGACCATCTTCCCTTGATTATCGCGTAGTCTCCCTCTTTGTTTAGAATCACAAATGCTCTCTCTTCGGCGTTCGACAAGTGAGGAAGGAACTGGAAAACCCTTTCCAGAAGGAGGAAGCGTCTCGGGAACTCACGGGAACCAGGTTGTTATCCAGCTGGTCGCGGCTCGGGAGCGAGTCTGCTCCGATCAAATGAGCCATCGAGAGCAGTCGCTGCTCCCGTCCGTACACCAAAATCATCGAAAGAAGCAACGGCGCCGAGTGAATCACTTGGACAGTGTACTTTGTTCCGTCGCGAGTGTCCACCATGCTGAAAAGGACTCGTGTTCAGGTCCGAGACGTTGGGACGAACCTGTGCGTGGCGAGGTGAACTGTCGAGTTCGCATTCAGAGATCCTCGATTCAGAGAGGCACACTGGGCGAGGTAAGCAAGATGCGAGTCTCCGGACAGCTGCCGTTCGACGAAATCACCCACCAAAAGCTGCAGTTCGCGATTCAGATTCACACTCGTCGTCACATTGACTTTCGCCGTCAAATCGGCGTCTTTCGACGCTTTGAGCTGCAGTTCCGCCACGTTGTGGGCACTTTTCGAGTTGCTCGGCGGGAGAAGTTGGTCCAAAGAAGCCTTTCCGATCAGTTTGATGAGATCCTTCCGCTGCAGAAACATCTTATCGAAGATCTCCAGCTCGACGGTCATCTCTTTGGCGGCTCTTCTTTCGAACGGGAACTTGACGATCGAAGCGCACGCGGAGCTCTCCGTCGGCTGCCAAACCAACGAGAATCCCGATTTGGTGACCTGTTTCTGTGAGAGATCCGCATTGAAAGTGGTCACTTTCTTGTTTCCGTAGCACAGTTTCAGACGGAGCTGCTCTCTTTGAACCGGAATATCCTTCAGGGAAATCGAGGGAACGTGGATGTCTCCGTACGAAATGCACGCGAGATCTTGTGATTCGAAGCCGAGGAACGCGGGCGCATTGTGTCCCCGGAACATGCATCCTCGTCTCCAGAACGGCTCCTCGAAGTGCGTCGTCCACAGCTTCTTCGTCAACGCCTCGCCTTTCAGAAGCTTGCTGCCCTTCGTCCGATCGTTGACGGTGTCGTCGTGCTTCAGAAGAGATCCGAAGATGGCGGTGCAGTCCCTGAGGTAGCTGGACGGGTGGACCTGCAAAACAAGCAGCCATCCGGTGTGCAATCAATATTTTATGAGCCCGAAAATAATGAAAAATTCCCTCCGAACTCATTGGCTCTCATTGCTCGCTTCAGAAATTGATTCATTTAGCCGCACAAATTGGAGAGGTTTTTCCCGGAAATTGTGTCTGCGCTTCTGAAGTTGTTTACGATGCGGAAAAGAGAAGAAGAAGGAGAAGAAGAAGCGTCGAGTGGTCATGAATAATACGGAGCAGCGGAGCCAAGTGACGTGCTCAACTGCCTATTTCGGAGGGGGGTCCGCTTCTAACCTGATGCGTGTGCCAGATGATGTCGAAATCGTAGCACGGCGTCAGAAACTGATCCGAGTAGGTCTGTTTGAGCAACAGGAACTGGATGTATCGCTTGACGGCGTCCGAAAGGAACTTGGCGGACGTGTAGTGCGGCAGGGAAACCTGAAAGAAGTCGTGGTTGGAAACGCGCTCCACCGCACTCGCGTTCGTTCTCCCCACGCGGCGGTGATAAGCGAACAATTGACACTCGAGAGCCGAAGATATTTTTGCCTGAGCCGCGAGAATAATCGGTTGTGTGTCTGTCCGAGACTTTCGCTTCTCTCGCCCGCATCAAAGTGATTGATGGGCGCGGATGGCGCACGGGAAGCAGAGCGAGAAGCGAACAAGCCGCTAATTGGTCGATAAGTTATTTTAACACTAGTACGAAGTAATGATTGATCATTCTGTCACTCGCGACAAACAAAACGAGAAGAACAGGCCGCTCACCTGATAATTGAAGTTCCGCTGTCGCTGAACGGCGCCCGCGATGTCATAGTTGCACTTGGTCTTGTAGGGAGCCGTCGGCGCGGGGCTCGCGAGAAAGTCGTACGGCTCGGGATGGCAGTACGAGTCCCAGGCGCGCACGCTACTGTCGTACCTGCAATCGGAGCATCGAGGCCTCGCGCGTCCCTGCCAGTCGTACCTCTTCTGGATCTCGTCGGACGACAACAGCTTGTGGTCGATCACTTTGCCGACGAGCTTCTCGCAGTCCTACAAGATTGCCCAAATTTCCCACTGACTCGTCTCTTTTTCGCTTCTAATCCGGCCAATTGCGGGGGGTCAGAATGTAATGTTTATGTGTATAAACATAACAAGTGTCGCCCCCCCCCCTTTTGTGCCAAGGGCATACGTATATGCCCCAAGGGAAAGAAGGCGCACAAGCGGGAGACTTGTGTTTTGCGCCTCCACAAATAGAAGAAGCGGCAATGACCCGGCGTGCTCGGCGAGCACCAGAAAGTACCACTGAATCCATCTTCTTCTTCTTCGCAAAAGAAAACAACACTTTGCTCTCGAGTGTCATCTTCTGTAATCCGTTCAGACGGACGTCGACTGAAAAAGTCGGCTCTCGGCCCGCCGAAGGAGCGCCTACGTTATGCTGCTCGCGCGCGCGCGAAAACAAAATTACCACCCGTCCGCCCGTGCGCTTTCCTCTCTAAAGTGTATCTGTTAGCGATTGGTAGGAGGGACTAGAAAACGCTCGCCATGGCCGAACTCTGCCAGTCTCGGTCACTCTTTCCGAATACGGCAGCAGGCCATTACCTGCTGCAGCAGCAGCCGCGGCAGAGACAACTCTCGCTCGCAGCTTCTCACAGAAGAGTCTCATTTTTCAATGTCATACAAATCTGCGCCTCCGCTCTCCCGCACACTCTTTCTCTGTCACTCTTTGATATGTGATACTTGACGCATTTTTGAGATGCCTCCCCGCAGAGGTTCCCCTCGCCGCCGGCCGCTGAATTCGGTTTTTTTGCGACGGCCGAGTCTTACGGACCTCCTGGTAGTGTATGGGACTGAGCATGTGAGTGTGCCAAACCCAGTGCACATCGAGCGGCGGAATCACATTCAGGTCCGGATGAGCAGCCTGCAAGTCGTTGGGAGGGCTCTCGAGCCAATCGATCGATCGACGGGTTACCTGCATCGGCAGCCAGTGCATCTCGTATCTGCGGATCGCGTGGTTCACGACGTCGGGCTCGTAGAGCAGCGGAGCCTTGCGGTCAATCATTCGCAGAAAGTTGGCTTCTCTCTGAAAAGTTCGAAACTCGATCTGCAGCGGGCCTCCGTGTGAAATCGCACACTTGGTCTCCCCCCGTTTCTGTCGGTGGTTTGTGGTTTCAGGTTGTTCAATGGCGCGTCACCACTCGCTCGAGATCGTGTAATTTGTTCAGAATGCATAGCAGGCTCCCATAAATTCGCCTGGTTCTCCATTCCATTTCGCTTCTCCTCCCTCCAATTGAGCTCCGGAATTGAGCTCACAGGAAAAAGAGGAGGAGGAGGGATAGCGGGAAAGAAAAGAAAACGATGGGGGAGCCATAAAATTGAAGGGCGGACTCTTATACACAACCAGACGGGTGAGCCTCGAGAGCCGGATATTCAATTGAGATGTCAGCTCGGTTGACGTTCGATTTCCGTCGTTTCGTATCGATCGAAGGAAACAGCCCATGCTCTTTGAGCCACAAAAAAAAAAAGAGCCCTGCCCTCATTTTCTTTATCCACTTGTCGCCTTTGGCGCGACAAAAGAGGAGGCGCCCCACTGAATTCTTGATTGAGTCAACCGTCTGCTCTCTCTCTTCCCGCCATGCTCTCTCGTACAACCGAATTAGACTTGACGGGCTCCCTTCTGTGCCAGCCAGCCGAAAAGAGAAGGAGAAAGAGAGGAGGAGAACATGGAGTTCGATTAGGTTTCGGTACGAAACGAGGAATCTTGAGGACAAAAACTTCGAGAGGCCGCCCCGGAGAACGGAATTGAGTTCTTGTTGGACTTGATTGGAAGTATTCCTGTCGACCAATGAGCAAGTACGCTCCGATGAACTAACCGGCCCCTCTTTCCGGCCGGCGCGCGCCCACTCTTCCGATCCCCACGGCCAAATTACCTGCGCTGCAACGACCAAATCGACGGTGATCGCCGCTGACATCTGCGCAGGCGTCGAGCGGAGCGTGGCTGCAGTCGCGTAGTCCGGAGGTGACGTGGCTCCGGGAGCACCCGCTGACGATCCGCTCGGCGGACTCGTCGTGTCCATGTGCTCGTCGTGCTGATGGTGCTGGTGGACTGTTGCCGTCCCGTTGCGCGTCATCTTGACGTCCTCTTCGGACGGTTCCACTCGGTCGCCGCGACCGCGAGTCGTCGGGTACGGAAATATTTTGGCGAGGAGAAGACGAAGAAGACGTTGGAGAAGCGGGAAGAGGAAGAAGAACTCTTCTTTTTCTCTGGAATTACGAGGTGCCGTTTTCCCAAGAGCACGATAATCGGATTTCGAAAGAGAAAAAGGGGGGAAATGGGGGGAAAACGGAGCAGACGGAAGACGCAGAGTAAGTGCAAGAAAAAGGGTAAACGGCGGGTGGGTTTTGAGAGAAAAACGGGTGAAAAAGGTGGCGGATTGGAGAAAGTTTTCGAATCGAAACGGATGAGGGGAGGGAGCACAACACACACACACACGAATTGATATCAATTGGGGGTGAGAAGAACAGAAGTGACGGGAGAGGGTGTGGAGGGTCCGTGCCGGAGAGGGGGGGGGGAGGACGAGTGTGAAGAAGAAGAAGAAGAAGAAGAAGAAAAAGGAGAAAAAGAAGAAGAAGAAGCCGGGGCAGGAAAGTAGGCGGGCAATCGGGAGGGGCTCCGAGGAGCGAGGAAGCGAAAGAAAGAGAAGGACCACGCAGATGCACGCGAGCGGAAAACGAGAAAAAGCGACGGCGGCGGCGGGGGGGACGAGCGAAGGGACCCGGACGCCCCGAGCCACCCGCCCCGGACGCCCCGCCCCGCAGAACAAGAAACTGCAGTTGAAAACGGAGACAGACAAAGAGAGAGAGAAAGAGAGAGAGAGAGAGAGAGAGAGTCGACGTTTATGGAAGAAGGTGCGAGTCAGGTGGGAGTTGTGAAATCAAGGCTCTTGGGATCCAATCGCATCGATCAGACATCGGATGGGAGAAAAAACAATGGTGTTTTGCTTTCGATACTCGAGAGGAATCAAAGTTGCGAAAGAAAATGTCTGCTGCAGCTGCTGCTGCTGTCAGCACGAGATGTCTCGAACCCTGCCAGCTCGACCTTCGCAGATTGATCTGGGAGACTCCCACGGTGGCGGCCGTCTTCCATTCTGAAGACTTTCTGAAGAAGGTCCCGACGAGTCTGGTGCTGAGCTCATTCCACGAGAATATAGTTTCAGTGGAAGAGATTCCGACGTTCCCAAGTCCCTTCTCACATTGCTCACGAGAAAAAAAACGAGCGAGGATTCCCAAGGAAAGCAGAAAAGTCCTTCCGCTTCTCTCGCAAAGCCGTTTCGAAGTGTCATGATTTGTGGGCCGAGAGGAGGCATGTGACAGGTTTGAAACCTTCGGAACGAATGCGAAACGAGCACCCTAATGGCTTCTGCTCGGAGAGCTTGGGAAAGCTTTTCTTTCCGAAGCCGCCCATTCACTTTTTCATTACAGTCGTTTCGAAAGGAGGGTCATCAAGTCGCATTCGCAATGAGCAGCAGCGAGAGAAGAATTCAATTTTCGGAGGCTCTAAGGCTCTGCGGCTCACCGAGCCACAAGGTTCTTTTCTCGAAAAAGCGGGATTTTGAGGGGTTGATGTGGCAGTTTTATGGGGCCTTTTCACATACAAAATATGAGCTCACTTCGAGCGGCAAGGGCTCTTTTTGTGGAAAACGGCGGATCTTGCGGGACGGAAAGGGGGGAAAACAAAACGAAACGGAAAACGTTTATATCATCGAAAGCTGACATGTATTCACAAATAAAGCGGGAGGCGAGAGGAATCAGACGATGGGATCGGCCCACACGCAGTCCTCCTCGATCTTCAGGTTGTACTTGCTGCCGGCGTTCTTGTACTGCGAAGTGACGACCTTGAACCAGCCCTGCTCTCCCCACGGCTGTCCCCACGAGTTCCGACCGATCCAGTACTCGACGCCCGTCTCGTGGTCCACTCCCCAGCCGTGCACCGAGATGATGTGGTCGATGTCCTCGTCGGTCACTTCCTTGTAGATGCCTCCCTCGTACGTCTCGAACGCCTTCGTCGCCGCGATTCCGCACGCGATCGGACCCTTGTGGTAGATCTCGGCCTTCATTTTCTCGTATCCACGCACGCTTCCGTACTCGGACACCTTGTACAGTGTGTAGTTCTTGATCGAGAAGCACTCTCCCGGCCAGCAGGACCCGCATCGGTTGTACGGATCGCACTCTGAAACAACGTGCTTCGTTTCGCCTTGAGCCCGTGCTCTTTCGTAGTTTAGTCGCGCGCGCGCACTCACTTCCGTCCCTGGCTTGGTAGTTGTTGCAGGTCTCATGCGGAATGCCGTGCTCGTGGGCATACTTGTACACGCCGCCCGGCTCTCCTCCCATGACGCACGTGCCGGCTCCGGAGCAGTCGATGACTTCCTGGACTGACAGGTACGCTTGTGGCCACGCGTTCTTCCGCTTGATGTTGATTCGATCGGCGAGAGCACTCGTCGCTCCTGCAAACGTTTTAGATTGTGGAAAAGCGAGTTATTGGCATGTCGGACACTTACCAAAAGCCCAGCAGGATCCGCAATCTGAAAAAAAAGAAACGATTTCTTGTTTTTCTTAGGAATCATCTATTTCTAATATGTTATTCTGTCCTAAACTGTAGTTAACTACCAGGTTTAGAGCGCCTTTCCGGTTGACTCCGCCCACTGAGCGCAAAACATAGTGGACGGCGGAACCCGCGAAGTGTCGGCTGCTGCGCAAAAACTTATGTGCTAGTTCACGATGCTCTATAACTCTGGTTCCTCTGCATTTGACCGTGAAAATCTTTCGCCTTTTACTAAAGATTTCCGTGCAAAGGAGCATACTTTGAGTATTACAACCAATTTTTGGAGTCCCCTTGAAAAAGCGGGACAAAATAACTGTCTAACTCACATTGAGGAATGTGCTGGTTTCTGTCGGCGGACGCGTAGTTGATTCCATTCACGTTACGCCAGTCCCAAGTCTTCGGAAGATCCTCCGAATCAAAGTCATCGGTTTCGTAGAGACGATCATTTCTCCTGAAGAGGTGTTTGTATAAGGGATACGATGGGGGTCACTTACTTGTGTTCGTAGACGCGTCCAGTCTGCTTGTAGCATCCTTTGAGATTGTATCTGTTCCGGTTCGAGTACTTCTTCACCTTGTGTTGAAGAGAAGAGGCGAGAATAGCGACAGCACAGAGTGCGAGAAGGAGCACGAAGGTTCGCATCTTTCGAGCCGGCGACACGACACGAATGACAAGTAAGTTGGTCGGACGGAAAGGGGGAGGAGAATAACAAGACGGCGACGATGATCGGGCCGTCGTTATCAGGTGACTCGCGAAAAGAAGATAAAGGACGAGTGTCTCTCGGTGTCACTCGCGAGAAAAACGGGCGGGAGACGAGGGGACAAAGGTTGAATGGACACAAGTTTATTTCGAATCAACACACTTCCGATCAGTTCAACCGTCTCATGAACTCTTCGCAGGCGATCGGAGTCGGAACAGGACCGCGGGCGTTGCACCTGAAACGAGAGCTCGGAATCGGAGGAGGATCGAAGTGGACACTGACACGTTCCGGTTGACGCAGGAGCTCGTCAGACTGAGCAGGACCGCTCGCGCCGTGATCGATTCGTCGATGCGGACGAGCACTTCGCACTGCGTAGCTTGGAACGTCCACGCGATCTGGAGACTTGTTTTCGATTCCGGGAGCTCTGCTTCATGGAGCTCGAAGAGCACTTGCTCCGAGTGAACAGTACCGTTTGACGGAGACGTCCGAGATTGTCGACGTCGGCATTCAGACGAATCGAAGGAGACGTCGGAGTGGCGCTGCCGAACGACAAATTCGCGTCGGAGGACACTCTCCGGTCGAGGAGAGCCAGCAGAAAGAGCAGAAAAAGACGAGAGCTCATGTTTCCGGACGACTCGGGACGGCTCCTTTTCTAGTCTTCCCGAATGTTTTCAGATGCCCGTTTCCATAACATTTTCCCCTTTTTCCACTTCCTTCTTTTCCTTTTTTCTTGTGACCGTCAATTTGAAAATGCTCGCGAAAAGCGACAAAATGACCATTTCCTCTTATCACTTTTGACCTGTCACTTTTTCAGCGACGAAATCGTTTTCGAATTCAAACATCAAAATTCAAACCTGCAATTTTCAAATTCAGTGAAATGGCACTGCCACGTCAAAGGGAAATTGGAATGTGCGAATGAAAATAGATGGATGATGATGATGTCAATGACGTGGCTTCATCGAGAACGTCTTCTGAATTCAGAATCCAAAGACGTCACGTCGGATGCTCCGATTTGAATGTTTGAACTCTTGCGAATGACCACTGTTTGCGTGTGCAAACGGTCAGAGTCTTATCTCGTTTGACCCAGTTAATGAGCTCATTTCGACGTGTTTGCGGTCTCGTCGAACTGATAAACGCGGCGAAGAATGCGTATTCAAACCGATTTATTATGTGAAAGTGTCTCAAGATTCTGCTGGTTAACAATGACCCGTACAAGTTATAAAAACATTCGAAAATTTTGGAGAGGTTGGCTTCTTTTTGGTGCGGAGGCGGAAATACGAGAAAGCGAGAGTGAAATGAGTTGGCACACAACGGAAAAACGAGGAGAATGGATGAAGAGAAATGTGTCCGGGAGGGGGGAAAATGTGCGACTAACCGGTCCGTAACAGTTTGAGGATCAAAGCGAAGGAAAGCGAAAAAAGAAGAGGGGTTCAGTCGTCGTTGACGGTGACGAGCGGCGCGTGCGATTCAGAAGGCCTTGCTGAAGGCGTCACGTCGGAAGACGTCGAATGCGTCCGTTTCACGATGGCCGCTTCTGCCGGCTGGTCCATCGAAGGTACCAGAATAGATACCATCTGGAAGGAGTGATTCAGAACAAGAAGAAGAAGAGGGGCTGGAAGATCAACTGACCGACTCTCTGTAAATCTTGACTCGATGCGAGGGAATGTCCCTGTACGCCTGCAAATCCGTGTCGTCCGTCCCGATCGAGCCGTCGTCGTCGAGCGAAACGCCGCCGAGACTCTCCCGTCTCAGTTTCACCGGCGCGTAGTCCGGACTGTCCCTCATTATGGTTCTTTGCGATCCGCTATCCGTGCGTCGCATCGATCTTCGCCGCAACACGCACCAGTAACAAATGATGCACATGAGAATGAGCAAACAAAGAAGGACGGTCAAAAAGAGCGAGTAGAGGATCCAGCGGGCGGAAACTGCAAAAGAGACAGGGTATTCAGAAGTGATGGAGGGAAGGACTCACGCAGCTGCTCTGGCTCGATGATGTCGGCGGTGAAATCGACGACTTCTCCGTGCGGCGACGACTCCAGAATCGGGGAGGCGTTCGATTCGGACTCGACGAACGGCTTCTGCCACAGTGAATCGTCGAGGATTCCCGTTCTCGAAAGGTCCGGAGTCCGTATTTGGAAAGGAAGAAGCTGCGAGTGCAGGTCGATTTGATGGATCACGTTCGACGGATGGAGCACCGCGAAGTGCTCGTCGTACTCGTAGGACAGTCCGAAATCTGGAAACCACTTCTCGTTTCTTCCTTTGTGCCTTGTGCGCGGTCTCACCGTGAACTATCACCGAACTCCACTCGTCTTGCGTTTCGGCCGCCGAGACAGACACGTTGTTGAGCACAAGTTTGCCGATGTCAGAGACCACTGTGTGCCAACCATCGATCTGAAACGGAAGAGAAGAGATTGGCTGATCGGGGGGAGAGAGAGAACTCACGTAAAGATCGTACTTCTTCGCGGAGTGGCGCGTTCCCATCGGAGTTCGTCTCTGCAGCTGCAGAAGATGAACTCGATCATCCAGAAGATCCATTTGACCTGAACACACTGATTGGAATAGAGGGTTCGACGTTGGACGACTCACGGGAAGCGCTGTCCTGTCCGTGAAGTTGCACATGAACCGAGCCATCCGTATCCACTACGATATTGAACAGAGTTTCCCGATGCGAATTGAATTCGACAATGGTCTGTGCTTCGTTGACCTGCTTCGGAAGTGCGAACTTCAGCCACACTTTGCTGAGAATCGCCTTGGTGTTCGGAATGTCCAGCACGATTTGCTTCTGCGAAAGGAAGGCGGTGGAGAGGACGACGGGCGTGGCGTCCTGTTTCTTCTCGCAAGATCCTTCCGATGAGTTGAACTGGAACGCGTCGGCACAATCGCAGATCATCGGAGAAGACTGAAGAGGTCCCTGGGACCGGCATCTGGTGGCCTCGGAGCACGTGGGCTTGCAGGTCTGACAGTCTTTGCGCACTGCGAAGGCGTTCGAGTCGGACGGCTCGTTGAGCATCGCCTCCTTCTGAGCCTCGAAGCTCGTGAACAGGTCCATGCGGACTCCGCGAGCGAACACATCCTTCACGCAGCCTCTGAGCACGGGCGCCTTCTCTCTCGTGTTCTCAAAGAACTTCTGCTCCGCATCCGCCCGGTACAGACCGCGTCGTTTTTTCTCATGCCACGTGCCTCCGACGAACAATCCGGCTCCGTGGGACAACTGGGGAATGGCGTACACCTCCGCGAGACTAACGTTCGAAGCGCGTTGAAGACGACAAACGAAGGAGTCGACCGCCAGATGGACTCGCCCTCCGTCCCCCCACAGGATGGTTTGGACCCATTCGTCCCTTCCGAAGCCGCGGGCGCTCTTGATGCTGCATCCGGAGCACTCCTCTTCCTCGGTGTGCTGACAGTAGACGGCCGAGATGGAGTCATAGTGATAGTACACTTGGAGACGTCCCTTCGCATCGGAACTCTGCCAGTATCCGAAGAAGATAAGCCCCACATCAGAGTCCGACTTGAAACTCGCAGAAAGAGCCGGAATCGCTGCTCCGCTCGAGTCCACATCGAAAGCATCCTCAAAGTGCAGGAAAGAGAGTCTGTCGAGGTCCCTTCGGAGACTGAAAGCTCCTTCTTCGTCGCCGTCACACTTGCTGAGTCCCTCAAATGAGCCACTCAGTTTGGAGCAACCGCATCCGACACACATCGATCTCGTGTTGACAGTTCTGGAAAAACAACCGAAATTGGCACCAATTTCAGGGCGAAACTCACTCTTGAAGTCTCTTCTGCGGCTTGTCGAAACTGTACATGCAGTCGTCGTTCGTGTCGGTCGGATCGATGAGCTGGATGTTTCCGTTCACAGAGATCGTCAGAGTCACTGTTCTGGAAGGTTCGGAGGATGAAAAAGGAAGGGAAAAGGAGGAGAGACTCACTTGTCGGTGTCATCGTTCAATGAGCTCGACAGCTCGATCTCCGGAAAGTCGTCGATTTTCAGAAAGTGTCTGTCCGGCTCACTGTGCTTCACGATCGCAGTGTGCCACGTGGCATCCGACAGATGACCGACGGAAACCGAATTCTCGTCGTCGACTCCAACGAAGAAGTCGTTCTCGATCCGCACTTCAGAAGACGTCTCTCCGCATCTCAGTGAGAAGAGTGTCTGGTTGGAGGTGTCGGTCTTGAAGGCGAACGCGTAACTCCACTCGAGATTCGCTTCCAGGTCCACTTCGAACTTCCCGTTGACGAGACACTCGGGCTGCGGAACGTGCTTGCAGAGGAGTCGAGTCGTCGTGACCGTCGGGTTCAGCTCGTAGTCGTCCTCGTCGGGAATCAGATGACGAACGCCGGCGAACTCGCTGTCGAACAGAAAGTCCTGACGCCCCTCTCCGCTGTACTCGATTCGGGTCGTCTCGTTGAGAAGCGAAACGACTCGGATGCCTCCTTTTCCGGATTCCGGAGCACTGTTCCAATGGACAGTCAGCGTCTGCGTGCAATCGGAACGACGAACGACTTCCCGAAGGTGATAGAGATCGAGGACTCTGGAGAGAAAAGGCTGGAATGGGACAAGAAGATAGAGACACTCACTGGAAGTTGACCGACTTCTTTCCCATCACCTTGTACGGATTCTCCAATGCAGAGTGCACTTCTGTGAACGCCTCGTCGTTATCGAAAGTGCACTGCACATTAGAAGGGACCGAAGAGTGGTGTCCGGCTATCGGAAGCACTGCGTTCGTGCGAATTCCAGCCAAAAAGTGGTTGTAGCAGGAGAAGCGAGGCTGTATTTCCGCTGAAACTTCCGGAATCAGGAAGTGTCCCCCTCACTTTTAGAAGACCACTCACCTCGGACTATCACTGCTGAAAGTAACGTGACAAGTGTGGCGACGAGGCGCAGCGGATTGTCTCTCCGCCTCTCGCGCATTCTGGAGAGAAGACTCGGGTTGGAACCTGAAACGTTGCGAGAAAAATGAGCTGGAGTGTCCTCGGGGACGGACGAGATGAGATGAGAAGTTTCGATATTCCACTCTGCCATAATCGGTCGTTTCCGGAGAGAAAACGGATAGAGAAAGCGGGGGGCAGGCGGAACCGAAAACAACAACAAATTGGGATCGGCGAGAAGGCTCAAATTAATCAGAGACCGGGCCGTCGTTTCGCTGTTTTTAGGTTTTCGATAGTGATAAGATAAGAGTATACCTTATGAGGAGTGGAGAGAATCGGAAAGAGACTGAGGAGGGGAAAGAGGAAACGAGAAAGTGGGAGGAGGAGGAGGAGGAGGCTTAGTGGTCCGGTGAAATGGGTAAAAAAGGGAGCAAGCACGGGAGAAAAGTGTGTTTGATAAATCATCAGTTTTGAGGCATTGCAGGTCATGGCACAAAAAAGAGGGATCACAAGAGGCGAGAATTTGAATGCGAAAGGGCTCGGGGCACGTCGAATCGTGGGAAAGGTGGTACCGGAAAGAAGCGAGAGGAGCGGGGCCAGAAAGAAGGAACGAATTATTCACAAGGATTCCGGAGACGGGGTCAACAAAAACATTTGGATATTGAACTACTGGAATGAGAAATGAAATGAGAGAAGAGCGGCGAGAGGCAAGAAAGAGAGAGAGCAAGATGTTCACGGGGGGCACTTTGGGGGGGAGAATTCTGAAGTTATGTGAAGTGGTAGTGCCACGTCAGAAGAACATCCGGAAACCGAAGAAGAAGTGGAAGGAATGCATTCAATGAGAACGAATTCTCCCCGTCGTCTGCTTTTATGAAACTATTTCTTCTTTTGAAATGTTTTCTCTTGGTGATACCGTCTGACTCATATTTCTCACTTGTGCAGGTTCCGACGCAAGATTCGAATCGAAGAAGAAAAAGAAAAAGAAGAAGGAGAAGAAGTTCGGAAGGGGGAAGAATAATAGATTTGGAAAGGAAAAGTACGAATGAAGAAGTACGCACAGGAATCTCTGGCTGTGTCACTTTGAAGTTTTAATTATGAAGAGTGCGCCGCCTCCAGTACTCTTCATGATGATAAGTGTGAAAAGGGGCGAAGTGAATGGAGAGGTGGCGAGAGAGTGTGCGGGACGAGGAGACGCAGAGGGACAATGGAAGAAAAGAAGGTTAACTTGGAGAAGGGGAAGAGCAACAGGCTCTCTTCAGTTTTGATGTGAATAAATTAGGATTAAAAGTGAGGGAGGTCCGCGGAATCAGCGATCCCCGGGGACTGTGCCAAGTGTCCGAAAAGTTTCGGGAATTCGTTTTCTCTCCGAAGCGACGGCAGAAATCCCCATTGTTGAAGTTGTTTGGTGGAGTGATTAGGCGCTGATATGGGCTCCCCGAGCAAACAGTGCTCATGCTCCACCCTTGAATTTCGAAACTCTCGCCCGGAGAAAAAAGACTGTCGAAGAGAAGTGTGATTAATGAGGAATCGAGGGGTGGGAGGCAGAAAGTAACGCTTGATGCCACAGCCAAAAGTGCAAACAGAGGTGCGCGCTCCGCAGCTCGGAGCCCCCGCGTGGGCCAGAAGAAGCAGCAGCAGCAACGTTTTCGAAAAGTGTGTCAACAGTTTAGCAAATAGATTTGGCACTACTAAGTACTTGGCAAACAGTATATCACCTATAGGGATGATACTAACGGGCACGAGCACGGAGGGATTACATTGGAGGGGGGGTCCGGCGGGGCGAAGTTACGAAAAAAATGGAGGGAGGTAGGAGGAGGAAGAGGAGAATTCGGATTGATAAGGAGAAGAAGAAGAAGGCTGAAAGTGATTGGGAAGGGGAAACGGAGAGGCGAGGGAGGGAATAGGGACAAACATGTTGATTCGAACGGAGCGAGCGAGGTGCAGGACGGGCGAGAAGCATCATAAAATACGCAAAGACGAGCACGAACGGACGATCGCGAGACGGACTGTTCGACTAGCGAAAACAGAAAAGAAAAAGAGAGAAAGAAAGAGGTTCGAAAGTTCGCGTTGCCAGGACGTGTCGCCTCGGTTCGAAATCACAGAAAGATTGCGATTCTTCAGACTGACACGAGTTCGAGCTCCTTTCTTTGTGTTTGTAATGTCGAACATAGAGAACTCTTTCAAATTGCAGAGTACTGTGATAAGCCAGGAAGAGGAAGAGAGTGAAAAGTGATTGAAATGCCATCGAATAGCAATCAAATGCATTTCGAGTGGTCGTCGAAACGGTTTCATAAAGGAGAGATACATGTGTTGCCGGGAGAATGTATAAACCGCGGAAATATGTTGTGTGAGCCGAATTCGGAGAGAAGTGTTGGAATAGAAAGCGGAGAGAAGCGAGGGGCGTGGGAGCGGAAAACCGGCAAAAATTGCAGCTAATTTGGGGTTAGTCAATGCTTCGAAGGCCTCAAAAACGCCGTCTCCTCCCAACTGTTTGTTGAGGAGGAATGTGGATAGGATGGGGGGACATGATATGTACAAAGAGATGAGAGAGGAGGGCCAATGTGGACTGTATTGTGCAATACAGGTACGAAAACAGGGCAAGAGGTCTCACATTGTGGCGTAAGAGAGTGAAGGAGGGCGGTGGACAGGTAATGACGGAGATGTTGGGTGCAATCTCTCCAGGGGGTGTCTTAAGTGCGATATGAATTATTAGAAGCAAGACGAGAAGCCGGGAAGGCGGAAATGATGAGCGAAAGGAGAAGGGAGCAGGTGACAATTTGCATGAATTATACAGCCACCCGATCGTTTGAGTCCGCACCGACCATATGTATTCCCCCCCGCGCGCTGCTTATTGTTGTTGTTGACGTTTATGAGTCGACGCGCCGAACAGATTGCTCTTCGAACAGTTTTACAATTTGGACACACATTTTCTCTTTTCAGGGAGAGAGGCTGACCTCGTGGACGTGTGTGTGTACAGGTAAGAAGAAAGAAAGAAAGATGTTGTGTGTCCGAAGGCGAAACGATCATTATGAGTGACACCAATTTGGGGGCGGATCAAGTGACGACGGGGGCGGCCAGGCGGCTGGGTGCAACAATAACGGTGCGCCGGCAGATGGCCACCAAAAGCCGGAAAACGCGTTTCGACCGGAGAGAATGCGAGTCTTCTAAGTAGGTTTCGAGGTACCTGTCAAGTCGGATTGCGAACTTTGTGGATGAAGTTTGGAAGGATTGGAAGCGACTGAGAAGACGATCCCACTACTAGTACTCGAGATAACATCTCTCTCTCTCGCTCTCCGCGAATGGCAATTCGAAGGCTATCCGTCAGTGGCCACGAGAGCCCGCATGCCTCGCGCGGGCGGCCTAATTACAGGTGTCAGAAAATGCGGTCTGCGTGTCTGTCACTTCGGATCCGTGTCAATTCAGGTGAGGTCTCGCGCACTCTCGATCATCACACTCTTGGCATCGCGCCAATAACCGCCCTTTGATGACGAAGCGACAGGTCGACGCGGCGACGGTGGGTGTGAAAAATTGATGTTCGGCGGCGATAAAAAGAGTGGTGCCGCGGGCCGGAGGGGGTGGAATGAACATGTTTCTCTTCCGAAAATGACGGATCCCAGCCGAGATACGGTGTCGAAAAGGGTGCGGAAGGGGAAGAAGAAGAAGAAGGAGAAAGTGGAAGTTGGAGGGGAGGAAGAAGGAAAAGAAGGAAAGGGTCTGTACGAAATACGAGCCTTCTGTCCGCCAAAATATGCAAATTGTCTCGAAAAGAAGAAGACGAGATGAGTTTGAAAAGTGTGTAGTACATACGGGAAGGGTGTCGAATTCAATCGAAACGAAAGGTTTTGTGTAATCTGGAGGAGGAGAAGTCGAGAAGAAGGGACTGACTGCATCTGCCGAAGAACACTTCCTCTCACTTGCCCCATTGTTCGAAGTTTACGAAGCATATTGCCAACTTGACGTTTTTGGCTGTCTCTGTCCCCAAACAGAGACCAAAATTGAAAAAGAAGAAGAAGAAGAAGAAGTCGAATGAAATGGATGAGAAGCTCGGAGGTTTTATGAGCGACAATAAGATTGATAGAGCCTATAATGTGGGAGGGAAAAGAGCAACTGCTGTGACGTGGCACTGCCACGAAAGAAGAGGGGAAGAAGACGAATTTAGAGACTGATGGATCGACACAGTTACGTAAGAGATGGATGGAAGGGGGGGGGGGGGGGTGACGGGGGGCGCGTTTGAAAACATCTGGCTCGTGTGTCATCAGGTCAACTCGAAGGTGTTTCGCCGTCTTTTGTGATCGGAACAATCGAAGAGACAACGACCCCCCGTAAATGGTACCGATTGTTCTGAGCCATGCGGGCGGAAGTGCGCGCGCCCGATCATCGTGAAGACGAAAAAGAAGGTACGATCAGGTGAGCTCTGATTCAAACGGTGGCACCAAAGGGCGCAGAAAGAGAATGAGAGAAAAAGAGAGAGAGAGAATGAGAGAAAAAGAGAGAAAGAGAATGAGAGAAGAGAGAGAGAGAGAGAGAGAGAGAGAGAGAGAGAGAGAGAGAGAGAGAGAAAGAGAGAGAGAGAGAGAGAGAGAGAGAGAGAAAGGTGAGGAGGCGAGACAGGGCGCACCGTGTCATTTTATGGCTTTTTGTCACCGCGCTCTTCTCCCTCCTTTTGTGTGTCTTCTTCCTCCCGGGGGCCCCGTGTTTGTCCTTTTTAGGAGGGAATGGAAGCGGGAGAAGGGGCCTCACATGCAAATACGTCGGACGGAGGGGAACAATCATAATAGAAATACAAATTAATGTGTATCGATTGGTGATAAAAGAGACATACACGAATTCATGATTAGCAAGACGCATTAGGCGCATTATGACAGGTTCAAAGGAGCGAGCGATGAATGGAAATGGTCGAGGGGGAGGACGAGGAGAAGAGAAGATGAGAGTGGGATGGGAATGGAGCCGACAAAGGGCGCCGGTTCGCATGGTAATCAAGTTTTATCGACACATTGATGGGCGCCGAGTTCAAATGAGCCAACTGGAGTCTGGGAGCAAGAGAGACACGGTCAGAGTACAGCCTCGTGAAAGGCCCGAATACGCGAGACCAGCCCGATTCCATCCGCACTTTTTCGAATCGAGGAGCGAGATGCATAATTATAATTGAGATGGCAGTAGATCATTCGATTGGCGTGCCAATTAGCGAGGGATCGAATCCAAGGTCCCCCGTTTCGGCTTCCCAAAGAGTTTCGGCCTTCATGAACACATTAGGTTCGACGTCTCCTCCGATCTATCCAGCTAGGCACAAAAAACTCATTATCCGTTCGACGCGTTCGTTCGTCCGCATCCCTCTTTCCCGCTGCATTTCGTTCGCTTTTTTCAAGCCTAAACCCATCCCATCAATATCCGCTCTTTTGACAGTTTTCACCACCACCGCTCCCCAATTGGATTCGCCGCGACAAAAGTATCACGAAACGTCCGGAGGGACGAAAGGAAACGAAGAAGAAGAAGAAGAAGGAGACAAAAAAAAAGTTGGAAGGGAAGAGAAAACGGAGGGAAGACGGGGTGGAATCAAGAATGAGCCTTCCGTCGGAGAGAGAGAAGAAGCTCATTTGTGATTCGATTTTGGAGACGACAGAGGAGCCGACAAAAAACTGGGCCCAGGGATTGGGAAGCGGGCGAAGAAAGGATGAATTAGAGGACGGGCGGCGACGGGGGCGAAATGGGAAAACGGAAGGAGCACATTCCGAAGCGAAAGAATCGGACAAATGTTGAAATGAGACGGAGAACGAGACGCGTTATGAAAGAAGGAACGGAAGTTTGGAAGACGTCCGGATAACTCAATCAACGAGGAGGAGAAGCAGAACGAGAACGAGCATCTTTTTGGAGCGAGAAGGGGCGGAGCTTGGTCCGAAGTTGCTGTGTGAGTGCAAACAAGAGGAAGAAGCATCTCGTTAATGACGACAGGTTGCGCATGAAGTGTGAAAACCAACAGACAAGTGTGTCCGGCGGTCATCAAGAGGGCGGCTTCTGCTGCCTCAAAAGTGGGTGGCTCTTGCCGAAATTCGATGCACACACCGGAACAATCGGGTCTGATTCATCGCGTGTTTGCCTCGTTTCGGAGAGAATGCAGTTGCACAAGCGGCCACGATGCGTGGTTTTTGTCGATATAATTGCATACAATTAGCCAGTGCTTGGCGTAGAGAATATGCACAAACGTCAAGGACGAAATGAAAACGGAAGGGAGGCGTCGGAAAGTGGGCGGAGTCTCGAGAAGACAGCCATTTGCTCGATTGCGAGACTAAAAAACTGTCTAATCGAATCGCAACGCTCTTCGGATAATTGTTTCTGTTTGAGGCGAGGGACCAGAGATGAAGGGGGGCTCGGGCGGCGGAACAAGCACTCACGGACGGAAGGAAAAGAGATCGGAAGCCGGAGGGACAGCTGGAACAACACATCCAGCCGGGTCGGCGGATCGGCAAACCGAAATACACCGGCCGACGAATCGTCGCTTTAATCGAATTAAACATACAATACACGATGGCCGCAAATACAGAGGAGACGTCGACGGGCCGAACAAGCCGACAAAAAACGGGATTGGTTCAGAGGAGGAGGAGGAGACGATCGGGTGTCATAGAGCATGAAATGAGATTGATGAGTTACCTGGCAAGTGTCAAACAAAAAGGGAAAGCAATAAGAAAAGGAGGAGGAATGTGGGTTTCGAACGCGAACTTCATATCGAGAGAGAGAAAAAGAGACAGAATGGGGCAGGACGGGAGGGGGAACGCATTTAGACTAACACGGCAGCGGGTGTATAGTTAAATGAGGCGTACAGTTATTTTTCGCAAGTTTTTCGCTCTTCCCTTCCGAAACTGCTTCTATCGGCAGTAATCTTGAGTCTCTTGACACTTGGACACAAGTGCACTTGACACCAAACCCGTTGAAACAGTTTCTGATTGGGCCCCCACTTGACTGTGCTCGGTTCGAGGAAACAGTTCTGACAGTCCGGCTGATCTCTCCTCGAAACTTGTCCGGTTCAGCCGAAGCCATCGCTTCATCTTCATCTTACACCCTCTTATACTGTCAGAAGAAACGACGTGTCGTCGCCGGATGGCTCCCAGCCCCCATCCATGAGATCCTCAATGTCTCCCGGTCCGCCTCGCTTCCGGACTGGCGCCCCTATCGTGCATGTCAAATGACCAGGAGAGAACCTCATTCCGAATGTCCACATACATCTGTCGTCGTCGTCGGTGTGGCCTCGCCAACACGAAAACTACTGACTGTCCCGGGGCGTGTGCAATGAACCCTCTAATTTATGTGTATCTTACAACAACCAACGATTGAAAAACCAAGAGAGGGCAGCTAGCACTGCACGACGGATCCATAAATTACAGGGACGGGACTTTTGCGAGACAGCTGCGTGATATTTCCCAGGGGAACACTGTTTGTACAAGCGAAACATTGAGACATGACACATACAGGTGGAGCTGGTGAGTGATGAGAAAAACGAGCCGAATTCGAATGCGACGGGAAACTGAGGGCCCAGAAACGACAAGCCCGCCGAATGATGTTTCGCTGCAAAACAATGGCCGCGCAATCAAAACAAGATGCGGTAATCCGGTAAGCATAAGCACTCGTCAGCGGATACATGTGCGAACGACCACATGGCCCGCTCTCGAGTGGACCCTCTCCATCCGTATCACTGTTTCCTTCTCGAGATCACCACGAGAGAAAACAGCCAATCTTGCCGCTTGTTCCGCTCCATTTCGGCTATTCAAAGCGCAAACATGTGGTCGCAGACCATTTTCCGAGATTTGATTCACTTCACACATTTACATATATTGTGTATGTGTATTTATATGTATGTACATTAAATGCAACAAAAACAGTTTCGCGGAGGGAAAACTGCGCCGCTAAGTGGAAGGAGGCTTCTACCGGCCGCATTGACGCTGTATTACGGAACAAAGGAACAAGAAATCTCACAGGGGAGAAGGGGTTTTTTGAATGCCGAATGTCGACTGTTTCTTCGAGACTAGCACTCATGACAAGCGAAGAAGGACCCTTCGAGAAGCAAAAGAAAACGGACACAAACGGACTTTTATTGGTCCAAAAACGAATCTGATCTCCGCGTGCGGCTCCTTCTTGCTCTGCCCGCTTCAGTAGGCGGGCTCCTCGTGCGTCTGGGTCGGTGTCTCTTTGAGTGCTTTCGCTGCATCATCGGATATCGTCTTCAACTTCTTCTTGCCCGACTTGACTGCCGTGCAGTCGACACTTTCCAGATTCGGTTCCTTCTTCGTCTTCTTGGCACCTCCCGGAGAAGCCGTCGGATCCACGGTGCCTTCCGCCGTAGTATCGCCCGTCGTCTTCTTCTTTCCCTGACGCTTCTTCGACTTTTTCGACTTTTTCACTTCCGGTTCTCCGTCTTCCGCTAGGTTGTTGAAGTCGATACAAGACGAGTCCGACGTGCGGGTGTGATCGTCGTCTGACATCTCGATCCGAACTGTGTTCTCCAGTTGGTTCATGGGGTCATCGACTGAAACCCAGTCAATGCAGTATGATCTCTCTCTGTGAAAACGAACCGGCCGTGCCCGTGGTGCTGTTCGCGTCGTTCGGCTCCTGGGTCGACTGCTTGCTCTCGCCGGCTCCCTCCGTCGGACTCAAGTTTTCTCCAGCGTCCGCCGTCTTCTCCTTCATCTCCTTCTTCTTTTTCTTCTTTTTATTCTTCTTCTCCTTACTCTCATCCATTCGTTCATCCGAATTCTTGTCAGCTCCAATACCTGCCGACGCTTTCCGTTCCCGTTCAGCGGCAGCTCTCTCTTGTCGTTTAACGTACTCTAAATGGGCCGCCACGACGCGAGCCGTTGACTGTGAAGGTCTTCTTGGAGGTGCCTTCTTGCAGTTGACCAGAATAAGACAGGCGATGAGTAACAGAGCTGAAGAGCAGAAAATCGGAGCAACGGAGAGCTCTCTTACCGCTCGGATAGATGACGGCCAACAAGAATTGACAGGGATAACTCGCCAGAGACTGGATAGTTTCCATGATAGACAACTGAAATTATACCGACTGTTGCTGATAAATGAACAGCACAACTGAATACGGAAGAAAAACGTGGATCAGACAGAGGAACCAGCGTGGATGTCACGTAATTGATAAGAATCTTGATAAGAAAGAGGCGGGGACTGACGGGGTCTCACGATTCGAAAGCGTTCTGGTTGTTAGAGAATGTCTCGAAGAGAATGGATTTCGTTCCTTTCGAAGACTCTTCCGAACCATTCTCTTCCTCTCTCTCAAGCTTCCCCCTCTCGAACCAGAAGATCATTTGCTGCTTCAAAAAGCTTCCAGGGCAGTTTGTATTCTGCCGTCGTCAACATGTCTTACTCATTTCCATCGCCGATTCCCGATCTCTTTCCAATTCGTCTCCTCAGCTTCTGATCGCTTCCTGCTATTTTTAAACTTGTTCCAGCCAGAACAATCAAAAACAAGCAGCAGAAGGTAATCGGAAGTGGGCGTATTTCACGGGCACGGAATCGGCTTGGTTCCAGGTCATCCGCGTTTTGAATAATTCATCAATCCACGCGTACACCATCATATTCTTCATCCATTTCTTTCTTCATTTTTCCGCGAATGTTTCAGATGACATGTTCGACGACGGGCCGATCAATCATTCCCAATGACACGTTTTTCTCCTTCTTTTCTTTACGAAAGTCCAGGTTCCTTCGATTCTTTCTTTCCGCTTGTCACTCACATTTCGCCAGAGAGAGAGAGATCCCTTCTCCTCCGGCCGTTTTTGCAGACTGCTCATCAAGTATTCTCGGACCGCTTTCCGCGCGCGCACACATTGGTATCAAAAAACAAGCATCATAATAATCGAGAGGAGGCCTTTCGAGAATTGAAAACAAGACCGAAATTAATCGAAAACCAGGGGAGAATGCGTGAGTCGACGCCCTTTTTCTCGCCGAAAACAATCGGAAATCGAATCGGCATTCCATCCGTGTTTTCGGTTTCTGCTTATAAAGCATCACCTTCGAAGGGACTAGGAGATGCCAATAGCCGAGTTTCTAGTCCCTCCCAGCTTCCACTGCATTCCGAAAAGGCCCCCCCCCCTTTCAAAAACTACGTTTCTCCGCTGTCTCGCCTCGGTTTTCCGCTTGTTATCAGTCGTTTCTTAAGGGTCGACAACCCGGTTTACGAGCGTATTGTGTGCACCTTCTCGTTTTCTCGCTACACACACAGATAACAGTGTCTCTCGTCTGCGACCGATTACCGTACAAATCGGTGCGGTTTTGCTCGTTTCTGCTGCAAACCGACTGCAGAGTTTCGTTGAAAGAAAGCACTCCGGACACACGTCATTGCGTCGAGTTGCCATGCCGCTTCTTCCGTCCCTTCTCGCCCGCGACGGATTGTGTTTCTGTCGAGAAATGTCACTCTGGTGGGCGATTTCGGCGGATTCGGATCATCTGAACCTTCTCAAGAAGAAGAAGCTCATGAGCCGCCGTTTTATCGAATGTCCGCATGAGATTTGCGTCTATTTGCGTCCCAGACACTTTTCTGAGAGTTTGAGAATCAAACTTTCGGAGGGAATCGAAAAGAAGTGAAAGAGCACAAGTTGTTTGTTGGCATCTAGAGATCCGAAATGGCATCAAAAACCGCGTTGTCAGGTTTCATCTGTTGCCACGTCACGGAGATGACTCCTGCGGGCTCTAAGCCCTTTGTAAGCCTCTTCGCACAACACTTTTCATGCTCATTCTCTTCTTTCGAACACGAGGAGATCTCTCGTTTTTTGCGAGTGCTTTCTTTGAAAACATTAAGAAAATCTTGTCGGCAAATTCGGGATTTTGTCGGAACTCAATAGGAAGCCGTAGACAGATCAAATCGACTTAGTGTCGTCCAAATCCGTCGTTTCTAACACGTTACTCACTTCTGTTTTGTTTGGGATCAGAGGTCTTCGTTTCGAGTTTGGTCTCTTTCCGGCATCCACTGTGTGTCGCCTTCCAGTCGTGTTCTGTTTGTTCGTTCGGTTCAAAGTTCTCTCGATTTCAAGTTTCGTATAGACTGTACGGTTACACTCGAGAACCGGTCACTTTTCGACTTTTAGTCCGCCGACGACTTTTAGTCCGCCGACAGAAGAACATCTGAGCGGGTCGACCTAATTCGCTCTGTTCTCGCGACTCTTCTGCTCAAAAACAGCTCTTCTGGCTTGAGGCAATTCCGTTTTTTTTTTGTTACTCCATTCGCTTATAAATGTATGACTGGTCTGCGTCTCCGCGTCCTCCGCACTCTATCGCCGTACCTCCAATTCAGAAGAAGAAGGAGAAAAAGAAGAAGACACTGTGAGTGTATTATGTTGTTTGCCGCCGTTGCTCGTCTTTTCGTCTTCTCTTTTAGTCATCCGTCAGTCTCCCTTTGTTTGGTTTTCCATTTTTCTTCTCATCTCCAATCCAACCTAGTACGTTCCTCTTCTCGAATTTCCGTTCTCCCACGTCCTAGTCGAGACTGCTTCTCCGTGTCATCGCTTCTCGGAAAGGCACCCCACGCTCTTCCCAATCAAAACAATCCGTTCGTGTCACATAAGTTTCTTCGATTCCTTTTTCGGCGACACAAACTCCAACTATCTCTGCCACGTCACACTTCCTTTCCTCCGTTTCTGATGACGTCGTCGTCGCCGCCGATCTTCACTTTCTAATCCGTCAGTGACGTGGCGATTTCGCTGCTTGCACCACTCGAGTATTCATTGAAGCCAGCTCCCGAAAAGTCTCTTCAGAACCTATTCGTATTCTTTCTGGAATATGACGATTGAAAACAGATGCGTGTGAAGAAGAAGAAGAAGAAGAAGAAGAAGTCACACATACACACACGACAAAATATTGATATCCGGAGGACAATCCTCGTGACGTCTTCTCCAGAAGCCTTCTGCCGATCTTGGCACTCGCTCTCACGTGTTCCTTCTGTGATGTTTGTCTTCCTTCCGTTCTCCTCCTTCAAAAGGTTCACACACCACCGTGCCGTCATATCAGCCCCTCTCTCGTCTTCGTATCAGCCTCCCAGTGTGTTTTCTGGAACTGTCTTCTCGATGACCTAATCCGATTATTGTGATAGGTCGCGTGTTTTCGCTCTTCTTGCCGTCTTCGTACTTTGTATTGATCATCTTGTAGCAAAAGATGTACTCGTCGCGGCGGCTCCCGAAGTGAAATCACTTCGTATCCGTTCCTATTATGCAAAACCTCCCCTGCATTTTCATCATTGGTGGCGGATTTGCTGAGTCTGATCGCTTCCTCATAGATTTCTCGTTTTCAATGAAATCATCCGATGACTTGTGTCCGTCAATCACCTCCGGCGGCGACGGAAACCGATTACGGGGGGCGAGGGTTAGGTTGGCAGTTTCCAATTGCGGATTGTTCATTGGTGTCCGAGAATCGGAGAAGAAGAAGAAGAAAGCTCATGATCCTTGTTTACCTCCCGAGTCTACCGTACCTCCCTCGTAGCTCTGCAACTAGAGCAAAAACCCTCGCAGACTGTCAGAATGCTTCGTTAATTCCGTTAAATTTGTGGGAAGGGAGCGCTCTTTTCTTCGACGTAGGCCAGCAGAGGCCATTTGCATTGGAGCGCACTTCTCGAAACTGGTACCAGGAAGCACACTCCGCTTAACCTTGAGTTCTGGTTTTTCGGTCGCACGTCACACCACCAGTCCACTCAAATGACCATTTCGTGGAGACGTACACACCTCGTGACCGTATTCTCTCGTTTTTTCTAGCTCGGCAAATTCTCGCTCACTTCCCTTATCATCGCGATAGTGGGGCGAAAGCGAGTGATGACGGTGCGATTGTGCAACATTCGGCCGCGCCTGCCCCCCTTTCGCTTCACTCGCTCGAAAACGAAAACGACTTCCCCGAACTCGGATTTTCATTTTCTTCCCTTCCTCCCCATTCTTTTTTTCTTTCATCCGCCCCTTATTCTCAGAAGCCACGCCCACTTTCGCTCTCACCATCAGCTTCTTCAAAACACCAGCTACCTATTTACTCGCTCGATTTCCTCGCCCGCCTCCTCATCCGCCTCCGTTCCTTTCCATCTGCCATTCTCATTATTAATTTTCAGAGAGTAATATAGCCTCTTGTCCGAAATGGCAGCTCTTCGTCAATACTTGGCTCTTCTGCTCGTTCTGTTCCCTTTGGCACTGTGCCAAGGACCGTCAGACTACAGTACCCGGGAGGGACTCACCGGCCACAATGGCGTCTTCGGGGTAGGTCACGTGACGACTCTATTTCGGGTATTCCTATTCATAGTTCGGGTTGGAGGGTACTGTAGGGTACGAAGTGTGTTGCTAATCCGTGCTCGTGACTCAACTGTCGCTCTTTTCCAGGTACTTCCGTGGTCGGAGTACGAGTTGGCGCTGATCTCTTCCCTCCACGCGACAGCGAACTACCCGGCACTCATGATCCTAGTCCGCGACAAGCTTCTCGTGTCGGACGTGTCGACGAACGATCGACGGAAGATCGAGCGGATGCTGAAAAGTCTCCGACCGCCGCCAGTCTTCGACGACTTCCTCTCCGACGAAGAGGCCGCCATTGTGAGAAGGAGATGAGAGGAACTGCGATTGACCGGTCAACTTTGCAGGTTCGCAAGGCCCACGGCGAGAAGAACATCGATCTGGTGCTGACGGTGATCTCGGACAGGCTGCGCGAGCTGCCCGAGTACCAGCAGGAGCAGGCCGTCACCTACATCACCAAGCACACGCCGACAACACAACCGCCGGAGAGCTCGTTCTGAACTTGACTCCCCTCCCATGTATCTTCCCTGTATAGTCGTGTATCTATCCTCCGCCTCCTACTATAACTCCTGCTTTCCACGGGTTAGATGCTCGTAGACCACCCCCTTCAGCCGTCTGTCTGCCCGCCGTCCCCCACCCACCCGATTTGTATTATACATTGTTGTGTCCTATCCGACTGATCTGTCCAAAATCTCGATTCCACCCGCCCTCCTCCTCCTCCTCCGATCTCTCTCTCCTCTCCTGTACATCCGTCAGCGCCCCTTCCTAACGGCCGTCGGCCTTTCGCCGGGGGCCTTTTGAACTGTGTTCAGAAATGAAATGTGTTGTTTGTGAAAGAAGAAGAAGACTGCGAATTGCTGCGTTTACAACCCGAAAAGGGCACTTTTCACGAGCGCCGCGACTGTTTTCCCTCCGCTTTTTATCAGCCATTCATCGATGTGGGCGGTCTCTTTTCATTTCGAAAATAGCACTGAGAACGAATCGACAATTGCCGAACTTTGACGCAGATTATCATTGAATATGGCTTTCAATTCGGTTCCTTTTTGTGGAGCGGTGTCAACAAAAAGAAGCGGGCCGAAAAGAAAATAGAACATTGAACGTCAAATAAAAGGATGATTGGAACAACGTGTCGATGCGTGCCAGATGGATTTTCGATCATTTCGCGATGATGATTGTATTCTTGCTCTTTTTCTTTGTTGTCGAACCAACAGTGATCAACGTTCAAGTGGAAACCAGATGTCGCTTGTCTCTCGGATGGTGTTCCACTGTCAAGATCGTCGACGGAGAGTGAGCTCCTCCCCTCCCCGATCGGCACTTCTCCTATCTTCCTCTTCCAGCTCCCCGGGCACTGTCCACGTGGCTTCTCCTCGAGAGTGCTCCAACAGAAGTGGGGCAGTCAGCGTGCTCACGAACGGAGAAGTGACCGATGTCGGCTGGCCGAGGGTCCGTCGGCCCCTCCCTTTTGAATCCGTTCTCCGAATGTTCCAGAACTACAACTATATGATCGCTGAAGTCATCCACAACTGTACTCGGCGACGGAAATTCCTGACGCTCCGTCATTTCGTCGGGGCTTTTCCTCCTGGCGTTCAGTATGTTACAGAACCTTTTCAGAGGAGTAATGGTAGTTTCAGATTGGTCAATTCAAGATTTTCGTTTGACGTCGCCGAGATGGGAACATGATCCGATTCGTGTCTGATTCCTTTCAATGTCCGAAATAAACTCTTCTTTCACGAAACATTCTCAATGTTCTAGCTCCGTCTATTTTCGATACCAAAACATATCAATATTTGTCATCAAAATGTTATTTTTCCAAAAATAACTCTAGAAAAATCTGGAAAAATGAAACTGACGATGTAGTTCTGTAGTTTCAAAGACAAGCCGAAAACTCTCGGGTCCCGATACACTTCCCAAACATTTCAAAGCCTTCAAACCAGATCTGCTCAGTTATTTTCGAAAGGAACAGGAAGGAGCTCGGATGAAACTCGACGCAATCTTTTTTCAGAATCGAGTCTCAAGAGACACTTCTCTGCAGCAATCTTCCCCTCTCTTTGTTGTCGTTCAATGTCGAAATGCGCGTCGAAATGATCTCTTAGCACGGGTCATTTTCAGGAGACGGCCGGCGTGATAAGCGTTTCAAACGACGAGCCTACGCTTTCCACAAGATCGAATGTCAAATAATCTCGAATGAAGATAACAAACGCGCATTTCATATCGAGAAAACGTGCATTCACAGCAGAAACATGAATGCTGTGAATAGTGGGAGTTTCAGATTTTGTTTCAGGATTCAAGATATCCCATTTGGTCCCTCCACGTTCACTCATTCAGTGATATATGTATCGAAAAGCCGACGAAAAGCGGACATAGCTTCAGTTTTTTGCGACTTTAAACTCCGATTCTCAATTCGAGGCAGTGATTGTCATAAAATTTCCGATCGAATTCTTCGAGAAGGCGAGCGAGAGACGTTGCCTGACAGCTGTCAATTTCCGAAAGTTCACTTCATCTCCTTCGTAATATAGGTTGGTTTCTGCTCTCAAAAAACGAGGCGGTTCCGTCCCCCCAAGCACAAACAACATTCGAAAAGGGAAGACAGGCCGACCTTTGAGATGTTGATTGCTTCGTACTGTTACAGGCCGCCCACTGTCCTCTCCGTTTTTTAGTGCAAACGGCCCTCACACAGCGCCTCCCTCCCCGCCCATCCGCCGCATTCCGCCC
This sequence comes from Caenorhabditis sulstoni, assembly GCA_963966605.1. Lineage (NCBI taxonomy): Eukaryota > Metazoa > Nematoda > Chromadorea > Rhabditida > Rhabditidae > Caenorhabditis > Caenorhabditis sulstoni. The sequence continues at coordinate 4,012,597 of OZ016475.1, forward strand.
GCTCGCTTCTCTCTCTCTTTTCCTCTTCGTGCGGTTCCCTGTCTCCGCCTCCTTTCTTCGCACGCTCCCTCGTCGGGGATCTTTGTCTTCACACAAAAAACCTTTCAAACGTGCCGACTGCAACACGTTCCTGCGTCGACGTCTGTGCTGCCTGGCACCATCAGATAAAAGAGCGATAAGCGGTCAGAGCGCCAGCGCGGGCGGCACCCTCCGCGGAACGAGCTCCTCTATCCTTTTAACGACCTCTAGCTGCCAGACAGCGGCGCTGCCGCCGCCTGTCTCCTCCTTCTTCAACTCGGTCTACCGCGATGAGATGTCTCCCCGCGCTCCTCCACTACCTACTTCTTCTTATTGGTACCACTGAAGCATCCTTATTAACTCAGTATGCATCTACTATCATGCTGAACTGCCAAATAAAATGCCTGCGAAAGGAATGGGCTATCAGAATAGAGGTCAGAGAACGGGATCCATTGTGAGTGAGTACGTTGAAGACGTATTTTAATGAAGGCGCTTTTCTGCAGCAAAGACGATATAATAGCATCAATCGGCCCGCAGCTCGTTAAAGGACCGTGGTATCGTTTCAACCTGACGGGTATCGCCAAGTCAGACGGGTTTGAGGTGAGTTGTCAGCGGATGCGCCTACCAACCCTTACTAATACTAGAGCAGCTCAGCTGAAACAGAGAGAGATGCTTCCAATCGATAATGTTTCCCCCATTCCAGACGCATTTCGATCTGTTCGTGAGAGTCACTCACAACTGCACAGAAGACGGAACGATACACGTGTTCGAGCAGAGTCTGGATTCGATTCCAGTGACTACTGGGTGAGTCCGATGCACACGTGGCTACTCCTCCACATCTCGATCCCTTTTCAGCACCAAATCGTTCGATCTCACGAAGACAATAAAGCGGTTCGAGAATGGAAAACGGGTGGAATTCTTCGTGACGAATGAATAACTTCTTTTTTCCAAGCCGACGTTTGCACTTTTAGCCTATGAGAGAGATAAAGAAAAAAAGAAAAGTGAAGATCCGTCGTTTCTATTTTTACGAGACCTTTCGTACATTTTCGAAGACAGCCGTCTCTTTTTTCCGTCGAAGAATCACCATTGCGAATCGAAAAGTGCACAGCGGAGCAGCATGTTCAACAACAATTTCTCTTCCGAAACAGCGGCCAATCCGAGCCGTCTCTCGCTTCTCTTTCCCAGAACTCGCGGAGCCGCGCCGCGTTTTTGAAAATAGCCGAGGGATGAGAGAGAGGGAGAGAGAGAAGAAGAGTCGAGGTCAAGGCGAACGCAGAAAAAACGGAGAGGAATTGGGAGAGAGAGGGAGAAGACATTTATTGCTGGCCCGTTTGCGAAGATTGATCGCTGCCTTCTTTTTGTTCATTGGGCAACATAAAGTCGACCATCAGGCTATCGATCGAGGCGAGTCCGAACAACTTTGCGAGCTGCACGTCCTCGACCAAGTCTCGCGAGATGGCAAGCATTGGAGGGAGCAGCAGGAGCAAATTGGCGAACCGCAGCGATGCCTCTGTGTGCGGCGAAACGATCCGAACATGTTTCTCGAACACCTCCAGCACCTGAAACAACCGAAATGGGCATTTCGCACTCTATCGCTCATCAGTTTTTTTCTCCAGACATTGCTTTCGGAAGCTTCCATAGAATTTGAGGAATCTTACTATAGAGCTCATGGGTTTGAGTGAGAAGAAAACTTCATAAATTTCTCTCCGTTTCCGCCTATAACGGCTAAAATGAAAAAGGTTCGGTCGGAGATAGTAGTTCCATCCATCAGCTAGACAAATTGCTTCCCTCCTTTCTGGCCTCCATTTGAGTAGGAAGTACTCTTTTTCGGGGGGAAGCACTCACTCTTTGCCTCGCATCCACCACTTTTTGCACTCCGTCCTGAGAAATGCCTTTTGCCACTGAAAGTTTCTGTAGGGAGACGAGGTTCTGGTAGCTCGGGAGACTCACATGAGTCGAAGAAGGCGATCGCTTTCAACGCGACGTACTCGATCTCGCTTATGCACAGCATTCGCATCGGATTCACCACTCCATCGATGATCTTCGCGACAACTCGACTGCAAACGAGATGGTTCCGTTCCCGGGTGTCAGGATGTTCTCACTTCATATCGGGGATGTCTGTACTGTCTCTCAGAAGTGTCGTCGCGTTCGTTAGAAAGAGTGCGTCATCCAGATGGGTACTCCGGTAGGCTGCACACATGACGAGGTGCTGTGAAGAGAAGTGTCTCAGCAGGGCGATCTGGCTGATGTTGTCGAGTCTGTTGAAGAACTGCAGCTCCTTCGCCCACGTTGTCATCAAACGCAACTGCTCATTCATGCTGTATGTCACATCGTCAGTCCTCGCTATCATTCGTGCTTCTGATGTCTTCGTGATGACTGTGCTCCTTAACATTCTCCTCGTTCGCTCTACACACCTCCAGTTATTCTCCCCACCTGCTCGCACGAGTGATGATTTCAGCATGGATGAGACCATCTAGAAGTGGATCATATACGATCTCACCGCTCGCATTCGACGGTCGAATCCGATCCCGCTCCGCCTGCACTGCGTCTCTTCTCATTCCTTTCCGCAGACACACTTCGAATCGACACTTGCGACACGCATTTCGTTTGGCTGAAATCTCGAATGTCCCCCTCCAAAACACAATGAAGCTACACTCGATATTACATGTGTGTCATGATCGAAAAGCGCATCCTTTCGCAAGAGGATTACGAAAAAAGATGCCGCCGCGCGTATTATTACGAGCGGTGACCACCCGAAAATACAAACACGAGAGGATCGAGTGGGAGCGCGGAAGGAGCATTCGCTCAGACAGACACAAACATCAGGAAGGAGTTCCGAACCTTTGTCCACTTGGCACTTCTCCCCGAAACGGCACACGTACGAATGACACTTGCGGATTGTTCGACGGAAGAAGCCTGAGAGAACACAATGTTTGCAGTCGGATGCTTTTAGAAGCCTTCTGAATATGTTTGCGCTACGTTTTCCCACTGATTTCCCTTTTTCTTCTTCCTTTCGCTTCTTTCTCTCCAAGACGAAGAGATACTATTTCTGCGTTTTGTCTTTTTCACCCGAAAGTTCAGACGGGATCCGAAAAGTTCCCGTTAACTGGACCATTTAGGCCTTTTTCACTTTTTTGCTGAAGCGACAGTCCGCATTCCTAGTATACAACTGATACAGGAAGGGAGGCTCCGGACACCATTCGATGTATTTTTCGGTATTATCAGTGCACAAACACGTTCTTCAGTTTTCCACTTTAAACCTCCTGCAAAGATGTTTTCTTGCATAACAACTTCATGAAGAACGCACGAAAGCATTCATGGAATGTGACAACGATGCTGCGTTCTGAAGCACCGCGAAAACTCGACAAGTCACTGAAAGGGGCATTCTGAAGAGCGATGGAATCTTCAAGATTCACAGCTCGCACCATTTTCAGTTTTCGTAGCAAGGATCCTACCCAAAAGTCCTAACTATTAGATAGACTGAAATAAGCTATCTAACGCGGGCTTTTTTCGGTCCGCAGATTGGAAAGGATCTGGCTTCCGGGCAGATGCTCGGCCCAATCAGCCCAGAACTTGCCGTCTAGCTAAAGACGTTCTCACGAAGCAACAGGCTTCCAGTCTCAGTCCTTTTTTCGTGCGACTATCGTTTTCGCTCGTTTCTTTTGTTGTTTTCCGAAATGTGATCCCTCTCAGGCTTCGAGGGTTTCGAGAGGAAGCGAAGAAAGCGAAACCCTTTTCTCTCTCGAGCCTTCTCACTTCATTTACTATGTGCCACAACGCATTAGTGCATTGTTTGGGAGCCTCCAGAAGAGGCCACATGTGTCACGCCACAACATTTCGTTCTCTTCTTGTTTTGATTCGCCCCGACTATACTAGAGAGTTTACCTTTGCACCCGTCGCAGCTCATCGCTCCGTAGTGCTTTCCGGTCGCTTTGTCGCCGCAAATCGCGCAGAAATCGTTTTCGAACTGGACCGGGCTTTGGCTCGTCGAGGACATCGATCCGGTACTTTCATCTTTCTCTTCTGTTTTCATTCCTGACTGCAAATGCGGTAAATTATGTATGGAACGAAGGGTATAAAGAGAAGAAGAAGAAGAAGAAGAAAGAAACAGGGGAAATGCCACGAGGTGGTCGAGTGACGGCTGACCGAGAATCGATAAATAGATAACGCTTTGTTGTGATGACTTATCGCCCTAATTTTCCAGTTTGGACGCGCAAACAATCTAAAAAATTACTGTAAGGTCGATTTTCCGAGAGGACTACAGGGACGCTGGCCTAGAAATCCTACTTCGGACTACACGAGGACAAGCGATAGAAACTAATTTTTCCAGAAAGTCATCCTTATTTCTCTGCAGTTTTTTTCCGTTCTCGTTGCTTTTTGTCCTGAAATTGTCGAACGTTGTAAAAGTGAAAGCTACGCACAAAATGTTGCGTTCAGCGCTATCAGCTCCACTGATAACTTGCTGATTTTGTATCGCAAATGAAAGAGACAAGTGAAAACTCGAAACGATGTGTTTACCACTGTAGTCTCGCTTCTTTCTCTCGTCAATGACTGTCGTTTCTGCGTCTCCTCGCCTCACGAAACCCATGTCGCAATCTATATTGATTTCTTTCTGATGATTCTCAACTCCCGCATAGTCCCTCGGTCTCATATGGTTTGAATCAATCACAATATAGCGAAACAAGCAGATGCGGGATGAGGAAATGAAGCCGCGCGTCGGCGGAAACCGTGTGAATCCATTGCGAAAGAACGCACCGAACCAGGGGCTAATTCACGACTCTGAAAAGCTGGCAGGTGTCGTACCGGATGGGTCCCGTAATTGGGAAGCCGAGGTCCCTCCCGCAGGCTTCACTCACCTGTTTCCGTCCGCTCCGTCGTCGCAGCTGTCTCGGTCTCTCGGCTCTCGAGTAACATCTCGGTCCGTCGCTCACCTGCCGCCTGCAAACCTGCCGCCAGACTTCTCCCTACTGCACTCTTTCTCTTTCTCTCGCTTCTCATCGTTTTCTCTGCCAACGACCGCCACCACCATCTCTTTGTCGTTTTTTTTTCACTCTACTGCTGCTACCGCGACATTCCTTTCAAGCCGAGAGTAGATCTAACTCTTCCAGATGAAATTTGTTTTCCTTACTTCTTTCATTAGTTCCAGTTCTTCGCTCTCTGCTTGCTCACTGGCCCATTAACCCGCCGAATGTATGAAAACCAACTAACAAGTTTTTGTACGACGACACAACTTTACGGGAAGCATTCACCGTCTCGTTTTTGTTTGACACCACAACCACTTTCGAATTGTCAAATTTATGCATGAAAATGTGTTCTCAGATAAAGAACCATTAAGAATTGCTAATTCGAATCCAGCTGACTCCTTCTCTTTTTCTGTTAGGTCTTTGTATTTCTTCCTAAGCGCGTTGGGGTATGAAACACATAGAAATTGAGTCCTATCTCATGAAATTTTAATCCAGTTTGACGAATTGAAAGATTTAGACCACGAATTGAAAGATTTAGGCCACGAACCCTGGACGGGGTTTTTATTGACTTGTTAAGAAGGTGGTTGCCCCCGAACACTCTGAACCACAGTGTATTCTAATTGACGGGCTGCCTGCTGTATTGTAAATATGACACGTCTGATCGATGGGGAGAGTCTCGGCAAGAGGCATCTACTTGATAGTCCAGCCAGTTATCTCGCCCACTTCATTTTTCAACCGAAAGTTCCCTTTCGTAAGATGATACCAGTCGTCGGATTGCTTTAAAGTGTCTTCTTCTTTTTCTTCTACTTCCCTTCCCTGCTAATGACTCAGCAATGCGAATGCAGATTTCTTTTCGCTTGCTTTTGCCGCGCCTTCTTTTCGAAAGTGGAAGAAGGAAAGGCGACCAAGTGTGAACGGAGGAAGGAAAACAGAACTGGGAGTTTCCGAGCCGAAATGGGCTTTAAGGGGGTCAATTGAGCAGAATCGGGCCTCGAGATTGAAGCGAAAGATTGCTTTCTTTGGTGATTTTTCGCTCTTGTTGTCTATATTCAGCGATTCCGTACAAAAATTTGGGGTATACAGTCCAGAATGCGTAGCAGTTCCCGAGTCCATCGAGCTCGTTCTTCTCTTTTCCTCGCTTCTCGCTCATTTCTGTCAGTCCTGAAAATGCAGTCCTCCCAGTGCACTCTCCGGCTGCTTTTTCACTGAATCACCACGTGTCGCACATTGAATATTCAGTCCCCCTGCGGCTGCTTTCAACCACTCGTTCTGCTTCCCATGTCCCTGTTCTCAAACAAGTAAGTACTCCTTCTGTTCCGGGAACAATCGTCAAATATTTGAGACTTGAGGATGTCTTTGTCTCGTTTCCAACCTGGAAAACAAGCCAATTAGTCTCAACTGGGCCTCCCTAAACGCCCGGCTTTTTACGGTCTTGCGCAAGGGAAACTTGTTGTGAATTGGCCAATGCTAAATCCATATTTTGGTGGCAAAAAGTGTGCGCACACAATGATGATCCCGAAACGCCTCGTTTTACGAGCCTCTCGCCTCTTCTCCTCATCGCGCCCGTGTCGTTTCCTCTCTCACTTCCCCTCTCTCGCCATGGAGCGTACTTGTTTCGTAATCTGTCTGCGTTCCCTCGTTTCGCGCTTTCTCTAACTGCCTCTTCCGACTGACTCAGTTCACTTTCATCAATTCTCTCGTTCTCTCGCTAGATTTAAATTAATTCGTCCTTGTTTCCAGGGTAAAACATGGACAGGATCGAGCAATTGAACCTGAACCTACAAAACATCCTTGAGGATGTCGACATTGATTCAGAAGACAGCAATTCGGAAGACGAAACGGAGGAACGTAGGTTTTTTTTCTTTATTTGAATGCGATTTCAAATCGTATTGTTTGCAGAGGTGAAAATGATCGGCAGGAGCCCGGTGGTAGAGGAGGAAGAGCCGGAAGAAAGCGAGTCGGATTACGAGGACGGCAACGAAATGATCGAGTTTGCCGAGGCGACCGGAGGTTATTTATCAATCGAAAGCAAATGAAAACACTGCGTTTCAGATTTCACGAAGAAGTTGAATGCGGCTCGTCTGCATGCAGTTGGACCGAACACTCGGAATCGATTGACTCGTAAGTTGTTGTGTTTGTGGCTGCCGAACATAATTTGTATGCGTGAATCGAGTGAATCAGTTATTGTTATTGTTGTTGGCACTCGGAGAAAGTGATACTTGCAGTTGAAGTGGAAAGGCATGCTGACTCGAGCGAGGATCGAAAAAGAAAGCGTGTGAAGGATCGGGCAGATCGGGCAACCGTGGAGCAGGTGTTGGATCCGAGGACCCGACTCGTCCTCTTCCGACTTTTGCAACGTGGTACTCTTCTGAACATCGACGGATGCATTTCTACCGGAAAAGAGGCGAATGTCTACCACGCGACTGGAACGGACAATGATTTGGCAGTGAAGATCTACAAAACGAGCATTTTGACGTTCAAAGACCGCGAGAGATACGTGACCGGAGAATTCAGGTGAACCTAATTGATTCGACCTCTTATAGGAAAGCGATGTTGTCTCAGATACCGTCATGGCTACTGTAAATCGAATCCCAGAAAGATGGTGGCAGTATGGGCGGAGAAGGAAATGAGGAATTTGGCGAGAATGCACGACGTTGGCCTGCCCGTTCCGAAACCGCACATGCTCAAGGGGCACGTTCTGGTAATGGACTTTCTCGGAAAGGATGGATGGCCCGCACCGCTTCTCAAGAACGCCAATCTCGGTTCGGAGGAAGCAGAACCGATGTATGTAGGATTGGTGCGAGACATGCGTCGTCTCTACCGAGAATGCCGTCTGGTTCATGCCGATTTGAGTGAATTCAATATGCTCGTTCATGATGGAAAGCTCTGGATCATCGATGTGTCGCAGTCAGTCGAGCAGGATCACCCTCACGCCCTCGAATTCCTCAGAATGGACTGCAACAATGTGAACAAGTTCTTCAGGTTTATCACTAATGCAAACATCTATTCACGTTTAAACTGTATGCTATTGCAGGGAGCTCGGAGTCGCAGTTCTCTCAGTTCGTCGACTTTTCGAAGTGATTGTAGATCCGTTGATGAGTAGCAAAGAGATGGAAACGATACTTGAAACGGAACGAGTGTTGGCAAATTCAGAAGACGACGCGCTCTTCATGAACGCCTTCATCCCCCATAAGCTGGAGCACGTGCTGCATTTTGAACGAGATGGAAAAATGGCGAAAGAGGGAGTCGAGGCGAACAATCCATTCCAGAATATCGTCTCGAAGATCGATCTGAAAGGTGAAGGGTTCGGTGGAGATGAAGGAAGTGATGACGAGCAAGTTGACGACGAAAACGAGAAGAAGTCCCGGAAGAAGCGAGCAGAACCGACGGAAGAGGAGATCGAGGAGAAAGAACGAAAGATCGCGATGCACACGAGGAATCGGGAAGAGACGACGGAAGAGAGAAAGCTCCGAAAAGCTGCGGTGAAGGAGGAGAAACGAGAGCAGCGGAAAGAGAAAATCCCGAAGCACGTGAAGAAGCGCGCGCATCGACAACACATGAAGTGAACGGTGAGAACTAGAAGAATCGCTTCTTTTTTTTTCTGTATCTAATTGGTGGGAACACCCACACTTCCATGCGTATCCGTGTCCTTTCCCATCCATTCTCCTTCGTGTTCCCGAGACGGGAGGAGTATAGAGATGATGAATTGACCGGTGTTCAGTAGTAATAGTGGCCACTTTCTCCTTTGCCGCCGCCGCCGCCGGAATCGTCGTATAGAATAAGAAGATCCTACTCCGATATATCTCTTAGTTATCGCATTTTTTGATCTACGTATAATTGATATTCGGTTCGATTCCTTTCTCCTTTCTCTCTTTTCAACATGTTTCTCCACGTCGTCAACTTTATTCAGAAGACCCCCGGAGAAGGAGAGAAAAGAAAGGGTGGAAGTCAACGGGTAGTTCCCCGGGGAACCGCAGAATGTCCATTTTTCATGTTCTCCCTTTTACATCTCTCCGCGAGTATTTCCTTCCAATAGCCGACGTTTTTCCCCTTCTCTTCTCCATTTATAGCCCAAATCCGCCTCGTTTTCAGAGTTTTCTTCTCCTCATTCGGAGCTCGTCACATACTCACTCGGCTACAATACTCCTCATTTTTCCCTTTTTTGTTACAATATTTGTTGGTTTCAATCGGCACGGGCGGTCACGGTCACTATCAAATCATCAGAGAGACAGAGGAAAGGAACATTTGAGATTGAGTGTGTTGCCCTCGATTTCTCAACTTTTTGTCTCTTTCTGTGATTTTGAGAAGAAACCGACGGAGAAGAGGTGGCTAATGCGATTCGAATACCAGTTTCCTCTCTTCTGATTTGTTTTGATTGTTCACGATTCCGATTCCGTTCTCCTCTTTTCCTCTCTTTCTGTCTCCCGTTGTTGCACTCACTTTTTGAATTGTTCTTCGTTTCTTGTTGTTTTGTTATTTTCCCGTTGTTCCTAATTATAAATTTTTTTCGGCTGTCAATTATCAATTTTCCCCTTTTTTCCGGTCGTTTCCACCCGGTATTCATATCTCTACTTTTCTCTGATTGGTTTTTTTTTCTTGATATCTTGATCTTAATCATATCTCTCTCCAGGCTTTCGCTCGAATTGTGTTAGACTAGGGACGTGTCTGAAAATGGATTCAGATGAGGTGAGTGTTCAATCCATTCGACAATCTTCATTCTTTCTTGCAGGTTCGGAAGCGTAAAGAGTATGCGGAGAGAAAGGTTAAGGAGCGACATGCGGCGCTCCGGAAAGAGGCCGAGGAACGGCGGAAGAACGTAGTGGAGCACAGGGAGAGGTGCGTGAGAGTTGCTCTTTCATAAGGCTCTTGGGGTCTCGGCTATACGGAAAAGTCTAATACTCCAGTTTCTCTCTCTCTCTCGCGTGAACTTGCGAATGATCAAAATGCGGAGGAAGACGTGTCAAGTCGTGCCGGCTGTGAAAATAGAGCGCAGAATGTGCAGTGCTTCGTGCCAGGCACTGCCTCACAGATTTTCAGCACCTGTCAAATGCCCCCTCCTACTGGCCTCTTCCATCGCAACTCTTCTCACAATTCAAGTCAGTTTCAGAGTACAAAGCCAGCTTAAACGAGAGCAAGTGCTGCTTCAAAAGAGAATGCAGCAGTTGAACGAGGACGAAGAACGGAAGAAGGCGACTTTGGCGAAGCAACACGAGGCCACCTCTCGCATCGCCGCCATCACCAAATCACCAAAGTCATTCGCATTCGGGTCATCGACTCCGCGAACACTTGCTTATCTTGATAATCTGCCGAAAAGCGAGCAGCAGTACGACAAGAAGCTCCGCCCGCTCGAGGGATCTAGTCCGGCAACAACTCCAACTGCAACGGTTCGTTCTTTCCCTTCTTCTCATTTTCTCTGGTTTTCTTCATAATAACCATTCACTGAATTCAGGAATCTTGTTTGAACCTGCGGTATTTCGAGGTATTTGATAGAGTGAAATGAAACAAGACTGTAACTAATTCTTTCCTCTAAACATTCATAACTGTCCATCCCCCTCCTCTGACATTATCCATTCCTTTCGCAACTTTTTCGATTTTTCAGAGTCCTACTTCGAAGGTCCACCGTCTCGGGGCTACTCCGCAACGAGCTCCTCCGGCTGCTCATCGACCGGCTCCCACAATGACCTCGATGACTTCTTCGATGTACGTCACTTCGTCCGCTCCTCCGACGAGACACTCTAAAACGGCGATAGCTTCAAAACCTGCGATAGCCACCAACTCGAAACGCCTCTCGCACGGACCTTCCTCGATGATGACACAGTCCGTCTATACTCCGACAAGCCGCCCGGCCACTTCCTCCAGACTCTCGATGGGAGGAAAGTCAAACCGACTGTCGACTCCTACTTCCGGAAGACCCGTTCCTCCCGCTGCATCTACATCATCTTCTGTGGCTGGAAGGCGTTCTATGGATGTCAAGAAACCGCCATTGCCGAGAAAATCTGTACTGAACAAGCCAGATGTTAAAAAGGTGACTGTTGCTCCGGAGACTTTGAACCCTCTGGATGCGGTCGCATCTCCAGAAGTCGCTCCGATCGTCGAAGAGGTAGTTGAGCAGCAACCAGCTGTTGATACCATAACCGAGGAGAGTCCCGCGCCCGAAGTCTCGCCAGCTGAACAAATCGGCGAGGAACAGAACGTTTCTGAGTCGGTCCGTGCTAGCTCACCAGTTAAATTCGAAGAGACCCCGAAGGAGATCGAAGAGGAGCAAGTGGGTCAGGACACTCCGCTCATCGCTGTCGAGGAAGTTAAAGCAGTTGAGGAAGCCTCCGAGCAAGAGAACAACACTACCATTCCGGAAGTTATTGTCGCCGATGTCATCGACGGAGCTCCGGAGATAGAAAAGACGATTGAGGAGGAAAAAGAAGATAAAAGAGAGGAAGAGGTCGAAATTCCTGCCTCGAAACCGATCGAGGATTGTAATGAGGAGGAATCTGAGCAGGAGAGTGTTGCGCACGACGTGAGTGCGACGGGCTCAGAAGAAGTTCATCACAGTGAACTCATCTCGCTGGCTCAGGAGGGAACTTCCGAATCCAATGCTGGATCTTCGGTAAATACTTCGCTTGCTGACGAGCTTCTTCATCTCAGTGACGAGCAGAGCAAATCGATGGAGGAAGCAGAACCTTCGAAGCCAGAAGTGAACGAGCTGGTGAGTGAATCAAGCAGCTCCATTTGTATTCTAACCACTCTTTTCAGAAGTATGAGATCCCCGAAGAGCCGAAGATCCCGGATGTCGTCGCTGTCAACGATCTCGTCGACGTCTTTGGAAATGACTTCATTAACGGAAATCCGCCACCACGTCATGTTTTTGACGAAGACACCGACAGTGGAAAAGCGTCTCCGACGTCTTCGGAGACCTCTTCTACAACGGATGAAGTGACGCCGCGCAGTGTGACTGAAGAAGTGAAGGCGGCCGCCGCTCCGAGAGTGCTTCCACTCGTCAGATCAGCAGAAGATATCGCCAAAAAGGAGAGAGAAGCCCGTGAAACAGAAGAACGAAGAAATCGGCTCGCCGAGATTCTTGCAAAAACGAGAGGAATGGCGTCTCCGATTTCGGCGTCGTTGCCTCCAACAGCCACCATTCACAGTAGGTTTCCAGTGTTGTAATCGTCTCTTTTTCGAGTCTGAAGATCTGGAGAACCATTTTTCTTTCGGGAATGCGCGTTATAACCCCCTTTGTCGAGTTCCTTTCTCGGTTTTCACCGATTCTCGCCCGCTCGTAAGCTCGTTTTTCTCCATCAAATAACGCGTCAATCTCCCAGGAATCTCTTGCTCTCTATCTCTCATTCTCAACTTTCTTGCCACATTCATCATTAGGCCCCGTAGATTCAACACAGTCACCCGTCACCTCACCGCCGACGCCTTCATCGCCACTTCCAGTGGCCGAGCAGCCGGTCGCCGCCGCCGCTCCTGCTCCCTCTCCGACAAACGCACCAGCAGAAGAAACAGTCGAAAAGACTTCGAATGGTGAGCCCGTCGTTCCTATTTACCCTTGGCATGTTGCTGTAATCAATCTGATCTCTGTGTGTATGCATCAATCCGTTTCTGTCGTTGTCCATCTCACTCAGGAAAGAACAAAGGATCATAGCGATTATCGGAACGGAATCAGGAAGCTGCTGGGAGTAGCTTACGTAGCATGACGACGCCATCTTCGCCTTTTCTAGATGCCGCTTCTTGATGCTCATAGTGCACTTTTGTAGTCTGTCTGATGCTTATTGGTCTTCTTCCCATATACAGTTTGCTTCTAATCAGTGTCCGTTCCTCATTCATTCCGCACTCAGTTCCTAAATATATCTCTGGTTTGTCTCTAAATTGTGTTGGTTTTTCGGTTGAGAACACTCATCTCTTGTGGTTTCCCATTACCAAATTCTAATGGTATTCAGTGGTTAGTCCTCTTCTCACATTATTTCTTGCAGAATCTGGCTCTGCCAGCGACGTTCTTGCCCGCGTTGCTGCCAAAACGAATCTACCGTCGCTGCAGAAGATTCTGCAGAGAAAGCAAGGAAGCAACCCGTCGCTGCAGACTTCGGAATCGACGGGCGGCGAGATCTACTGATCTGAGTCCTTCATCTTCAGTTCATTCTTAGTCAACGGGTTTCTTTACCTAAACGGTGAGCAGATTGGAATCCGATGAAGATATATATTATGAGATTCATTTCAGATCTTGCCACTCCAAAGTGCATTTCGGCTGTCGTGTCCCTGTGCATCAGTCGCCTTCCTTCTTCATGTCCACTCGCTTTATTGACTCCTTCTCCATCTTCTTTCGTCCCAATTTTTCTCAAACATTTTCTACTATTTTGCTCGGATATATCGAATATATTGTTGTTGTGTTGGTAAGACTTACCGACACAAAAAGGCAGCTCATATCTTTTGACCTGCCGGAACCAAGCAGCCGCGCCCCCGCGCAATCTGCGTGTCTGCGCTCTCTCTATTTTATCTCTCTCTCGCGCATGCGAGGTTTTACCTCATTCTGTTCTGTTTCTAACCTTTTATCTCCGCTTCTCTTGTGCCAAGCTTGCCGCTCGCGTGCTAATAAAGCAGTGCAAAATAATTACGTCGTTTACCACCTGTCACGACGTAACAGTGGCGATCAGGATAGTTATTTTGGCTTAGCTTTGGCTATTGCAACAGTGTCGGTGAAGTTTTCACGCGAACTGTTAATTTGTCGATTGTTGTCGTCGAAAAAGAAAGTCGAGCGGAGGATAGTCTCGCGCAGTGACACGAAGCCTGTGTGGCAAAGAAAAGAGAGAGAATTACTCTTAAAAAGCCTGTGTGGCAAGAAAGAAGGTGAAGCTTGTAGCCTGTGTGGCAAGAAGGAAAGGAAAGCTGTGCTTGAAAGCCTGTGTGGCAAAGGAAAGAGAGTACTTCCGGTACTAAACCTTGTTGTGCATAAGCCTGAGTGGCAGAAGAAGGCAGAAAAGCGTTCACAGAAGAGAGTGAATTCTGAATTTTCTGGGTGAATTGTGCCTGCGGAGACAGTCGCCTCGTATCGATTTTTCTGATACGAAGAACCAAGTGAGCGGTGTTAACTCACAGAAGTATACGGTTCAGTTAGTTTCGTCTGTCGAGATAAAATCGGTAAATTGGAGAGAAATTCATCATGGATGGAGAAATGATGCAAGTGTTGCAAGCCATGCAGGCGCAAATGGCTCTACAGGCAGAGCAACACAAGGCGACATTAGAAGCGTTCAAGTCAGCGTTCATTGCTACACAGCAGTCAACACCAGGGCCTGAACATCTCCAGAATGTGGTCAGGATTTCTCCGACCCAAATCATGAATGAAATCGGGAACAGAATCGCCGTGTTTCAGTTTGATCTGGAAACGGAAAAGACTTTCCCAAAGTGGTTCGCGCGGTATGGAACGGTGATCACGGTGGAAGGGAAAGAGCTGTCAGATGAAGCCAGAGTGAATCTACTGGTGAGCAAACTGTCAGATGATGTGTACGAACAGTACGTGAGCCGCATCTGTCCGAAAAAGTACACAGAGGTGTCCTTTCAGGAAACAGTTGATACACTGACAAGCATGTTCGATGTCAAAAAGAGCATATTCTCACACCGACTAGCGTGTACTCACATCACTAGGGATGGTGAGACACCGGTCGAATACACTTGCAGAGTAAACCAAATGTGTGAGGCCGCTTCATTGAAGGATATTGATCCGGAGGGTTGGAAGGTGTTCTTCTGGCTGCGTGGTTTAGACTCATCGGATGATAAGTCGATTCGGGCGTACTTTATAAAGTACATCGAACGGAGAACTGAGCAGAAGGAGAATATCACGGTCAATGACCTATGTGAGGAATGGCAAAAGCTCTTGAGGCAGAACAGCACGGTGACTGAAATGGAGAATATGGTAGTGAAGGCACTCCATACTAAGAACGGAAGCAAGAAGTCGGCAAATTTCAAACCGAAGTCGTCGAAAGATGGATCGGTCTGCTGGAATTGCGGAAAATCCGGCCATAGAAAACCAGATTGTTCCGAAAAACTGACAAAATGCTTCACTTGCCAGAAAGAAGGACACATGTCCAAATTCTGCAAGACGAAGAAATCTCCATCTTCAAGAAGTGCTAAGGCTGTGTCAGTAGAAAGTGCTCAGTCGGGAGACATTCACGTGAATGCTCTGCGACAATATGTGAAAGTTGAGGTGAACGGGAAAGCAGTGGAGTTTCAACTCGATACTGGCTCTGATATCACGCTCATAGGCAGAAAGGACTGGACTAAGATTGGAAAACCGCACTTGGAGAAGTGTGAATCAAGGGTCACGTCAGCCAGTGGAGACGAAATGAAGTTGCTGGGTCAGACCCAGGTAGACTTCTGTCTCAAAGGAACCGAAAGTTCAGGTGTCCTACACGTGAGAGAAAGAGGAAATCTTCTTGGCATGGATTGGATCAACAGATCGCCAGAAATGTCATATCATTTGAACATGATGGTGAACTCAATTACCAAATCCGACGCCAACACTACTCAGAAGGAGTTAAGTGGGAAGTTTCCAGAGGTCTTTCAAGAGGGTTTGGGGACGTGCACGAAGGAAGAGGCAGCGTTGACTGTAAAGCCTGAGGTGTCACCGGTTTTCAAGCCAAAGAGACCAGTGCCGTACGGTGCACTGGAGACTGTTGAGAAGGAACTCGTCCGCTTGCAAGAGCTGGGAGTTGTGAAAAAGGTCAACCACAGTGAGTGGGCGGCGCCTTTAGTATGTGTGAAGAAGGCTGGAGGAGGATTGAGAATCTGTGCAGATTTCAAAACGGGCCTCAACAGCGCTTTGGAAGATGTGGATCACCCACTTCCCACACCGGAAGATGTGTTCGCGTCGATGAATGGCGGAACATTGTTCTCAACAGTGGATCTGAAGGATGCGTACTTGCAGATCAAGCTGAATGAAAAATCCAAGCCTCTGTTCACGGTGAACACGCACAAGGGATTGTTTCAATATCAGAGACTGCCGTTTGGAGCAAAGCCCGCACCGATGGTGTTCCAACGGGTCATGGATAAGATGATTGCCGGATTAGATGGAGTCATCGCCTATCTCGATGATATTATCGTCATCGGAGAAACGGAAGAGCAGCACAGAAAGAACTTGCTGGCTCTGTTCCAAAGAATATCAGAATATGGGTTTCGCGTGAAGCTGGAAAAGTGCAATTTCTTGCGAAGGGAGATCAAATTTCTCGGTTTCGTAATAGATCGAAACGGTCGTCGACCGGACGAGGAGAAGATCCAACCCATCAAAGGAATGTGCGAACCGAAAGATCAGAAGACATTGCGGAGCTTTATGGGAATGGTAACGTATTATAGTGCGTTCATCCCGCAGATGAAAAGTCTTCGAGGTCCGCTGGACAAACTACTGAAGAAGGATGTGAAGTGGTGTTGGACGAAAAGAGAGGCGGAGGCATTTCAGAAACTGAAAGATGCTCTCTCGTCAGACTTGAATCTGACTCATTTTCAACCTGGAGTTCAGGTGATTGTAGCAGCGGATGCTTGCGAATACGGCATCGGGGCTGTCATCAGCCATAGATTCAAAAATGGTGTTGAAAAACCGATTGCTCATGCTGCGCGCTCACTCAATGCAGCTGAGAAGAACTACTCGCAGATCGAAAAAGAAGCCCTCGGGCTTATCTTTGCTGTGAAACGCTTCCACAAGTACATCTATGGAAGGAAGTTCTTACTTAGAACGGATCACAAGCCGCTACTGTCCATTTTCGGAAGTAAGAAGGGCATTCCAGTGCATTCACAAAACCGCTTAGTTCGCTGGTCGACAATCCTTTTGGCGTACGATTTTGACATCGAGTATGTAAAAACTGATGATTTCGGACAAGCAGATGCGTTGTCGCGGATGATTCAGAAGTGCCCATTGGAAAAAGAGGATGTTGTCGTTGCTCAGGTGGAAGTAGAGGTGGAAGATACACTCCAGTCTGCTGTCCGAAGGCTGCCAGTCAGAGTGAAAGATATTCAAGAAGAGACGCGTAGAGATAAGCTTCTCCAGGAAGTCATCAAGTACGTCTCGGAAGGGAACTGGCCGAAGAAAACTGAGGCAAAAGTCTTGAGCTTCAGTACTATGAAGGCATCACTATCAGTCGTGAAGGACTGCTTGATGATGGCCGAACGCGTCGTCGTGCCGGAAGCTCTGAGGAGGACTGTATTAAGACAGTTGCACGAAGGTCATCCAGGCATCGTGAGAATGAAACAGCTTGCTCGTTCATTTGTATACTGGCCAAGGTTGGATGATGACGTGGAGAAGATGGTGTCAAAGTGCAGCACGTGTCAAATTCACGGGAAGAGTCCACGGAAGGTGAATCTGGAGCCTTGGGAAACGCCGCAGCGCGTATGGCAGCGTGTGCATATTGACTACGCTGGACCCGACAACGGTCAGTACTACTTGGTAGTAGTTGACGCTAAGTCGAAATGGGCGGAAGTCGCGATTGTGAAGACAATCACCAGCGCTTCCACAGTGAAGACTCTGAAGAAAATCTTCTGTAGTCATGGTTTCCCGGAAACAATCGTTTCTGATAACGGAACACAGTTCGTTTCGAAAGAATTCGAATCGATGTGTCGAGAATACGGGATCGAACATTGTCGATCACCGGCGTTTCACCCACAATCAAACGGTCAAGCCGAAAGGTTCGTTGACACGTTGAAAAGGGGTCTGAAGAAGTTGAGAGGTGAGAGTGTGTGTGTGACGGACGAGATTCTATCTCAATTTCTGATGCACTATCGTGCGACACCGTCGAGTGCTCTTGGAGGTGTAACACCAGCTGAAGCTCACCTCGGACGTCGTATCAGAACGAAGATGTCATTACTCATGCCAAAACTCAATCAGGACACTAAGGAGGATTCGAAGGAAACTATGAAGAGACAGTTCGATAGACGCAACGGGACGAAAGCCAGGAACTACAACGTCAAGGAGAAGGTCTACGCGAAAGTGTACGTGAGGAACGAGTGGAAGTGGACTGAAGCCGAAATCAAGGAACGACAAGGAAAGGTAGTGTACGTGGTAAAGCTCAACGATGGAAGGGAACGAACGGTACATGCGAACCAGTTGAAAAGAAGGACGGAAGAAGATGATTCAGATAAATGTAGGTTTGATGAGACGTTTAGTTCTATTATGTATGACACATTTGAGTTACCCAGTCGGCACGTAGGTTTTCCTGTAAATAAGAGTAAGATTTTTGAAGGCCCGATAGTGGAGTTAAGTGAAGAGTCCATAGTGACCAGTAAAGAGTCCATAGAGACCAGTAAAGAGTCCACAGAGACCAGTAAAGAGTCCATAGAGACCATAATCGCTGCTGAAGAAACGCAAATTGCTGCTAATGCACAAGAAGCTGAGAAGAGAGATGTGCCGAAGGCCGGAGAGGAGTCATCGACGGAGAGTAACGGATCGTCATCGACTCATGGTTCGAATTCGACTCGAGGACCATCAGCGAGTCCAAGACCGACGAGGACGCAAGGAACGTCAGCAAGTCAAGGATCGCCGTCAAGGAATCCAAATCAGGGACAGCCTGCCGCGGACAGTCGACCGTCGCCGCAAACGCAAGGAGAACTGAACACGGACAGTGGACCGGAGACGTTGCGAAGAGGAAGCCGTCAGAGGAGACCGCCATCTCGATACGCGGATAACTAAGTTTTATATTATTCCACTCACCGTGTTATTTTGTTCGCTAACCCTTAGTTCTCATCTTACAAAGGGAGGTGTTGTGTTGGTAAGACTTACCGACACAAAAAGGCAGCTCATATCTTTTGACCTGCCGGAACCAAGCAGCCGCGCCCCCGCGCAATCTGCGTGTCTGCGCTCTCTCTATTTTATCTCTCTCTCGCGCATGCGAGGTTTTACCTCATTCTGTTCTGTTTCTAACCTTTTATCTCCGCTTCTCTTGTGCCAAGCTTGCCGCTCGCGTGCTAATAAAGCAGTGCAAAATAATTACGTCGTTTACCACCTGTCACGACGTAACAATTGTGTATCGCATGCATGTAAACTAGACTATTATTGCTCACCACCACCCATCCCAATTATTTTTTTTGTGTTTCTTCCCCTTCAAAAAGACTGTTTCCCAGTCGATTCCAATTTTTCTGTCGATTTTTCTTCAGAAATTTTTTTTTACCGCACGTTCGGACGGTGGTTCTTTATCGCAAAAAGAATCGCTGTGTTCCGAGAAGCTCGGTCCCCTTCTTGAATGGCCTCGAAGGGTCCGCAGCCAGCCGATTCTCACCTTTCAAAGAAGGGGCAGAGTTTCATTTTCCCTTTCTGTGTGTTGTACACATTTTCACTATTGTTGTGAATAAATATTCTGGAGGTTCTGGAAATATTGGATGAGTTTTGTTATGTTGATTCCCTCAGAGAGTGAAATATCTTTTTTCATAAGAAGGAAAACAATTTTAAAGCGGCGTTCTCTCGCAAAATAAACACTTTTTCTGGATTCGCCATTCCCAGGTTTGAGCTTAGATTACTGGTTTTGTAGTTTTTCGTTTCCGCGTAGTTTTTTTGTGGCGTACTGTATGGATTTCCCATTTCGTGAGAATATCGAGTTTTTCAAATTGTGTCCACATTCGGTTAACAGCGGTTTAGACTTGTTTTATTTTAAACGATGCTCCGGAATGCCGCCGGCTGCGCCTTGTTTATCTGAGTCGGTGTACTTCTCTCGGAAAAGCTGGTTCACTGTTTCTTTGCCTTTTCCGATGTTTGTTAGGTTTAAAGTTTTTCAAAATTGTGTGATTGTTTAGAAGATAAGATGGCGAAGAATATGCAAAACACCGCATACCGAAAGCTCGACGTCGACGCCTTCGATCCGGAGCAGTACGACGAGAACGACGAGGGTGAGTCATCTGTGTTTGCCGTTATGCTCACCTGAATATCGATCACGATCATCTTTTTCATCAATAACTTCATGCTTTCTTTTCAGCATTGGACACCCCGGGACTCGGACCAGACGAACGCGCAGTTCAAGGTTTTTTGAGCTCGAACCGACTGGAAGATGCCCTTCACTCCTCGCTTCTTTCGCCGCCGCTCAAAACAAAGGACCAGAATGTGAAAGATCGCGCGACACAACTCGTCACGAAAGTGCTGCAGTCATTCAAGAACGCCGAAATCGAGCCAGTTGTGCAGAAGTTAACGATCGATGAGGGAGACATTCTGATGAAGTACGTCTACAAGGCGATGGAGCTGGGATCCGATGCGGCCGTCTGTCAGTCTCTTCTCGCGTGGCACGCGCAGCTCGTCGCCAAATTCGGCCACGGAGCCATCATGCGTGTCTTCTCAGGTCGCCAACGTCTCTGATTCCGCTTCCCGATTCTCGCATGCTGTGATATTTATTCCCTTTTTCCGCTCCTTTCTTGTGAATTTATGATATTCAAATCGAGTAAAGCTTTATACAGGATCGCATGAGATACATAAGTGATTAAAGCTTTATTAGCACCAAATGTAACGGAAATGACCAGAAGATTTTAATAAGTTAAAAGCACAGAAAAAAATATCACACAAATTACAACATCTCGGAAAACAAGAGGAATCATGGAGATTTTTCGTCGGAAAGACGATTCTGGACAACTGACTCTATCTCTCGCGAAAGCGGATTCGGAGGGGAACGTGTTCGGAATTCCAGAGCCAAAAGGTGGCTGGAGATGGAAAGGAGCAAGAGGAGAGCCAGAGAAATGCACATGGAGACGATGAACTGCGAGATGCTCATCCCGATGTCGAGCCAGCTACCGTCGTCCCGCAGTTGGTGGAAGAAGCACTGCAACGTGGAGAATCAGACGGATCGGGAAGGATCCGACAGAGTTCTTACCATTGACATGAAGTCGGTGAAGATCAGAACGAAGCAACAAAGCCTCTGGATCGATTCCGCGTCGAATCGGACGATCGAAGCGAACGTCGACGTCACGAGAAGTATCGGAATGAGCAGTTTGAGGATGAGAAGGATCGCCATTGTGAACGGACTGAAGACCGAGATGAAGAGGTTCAGAGTGGAAGGGTTGAAAGAGTTGATGGAGGCGAAGTTGCCGGTGCCGAAGAGAGTGCACAGAACGAAGGAGACGCAGACTACGGCCCGACGCAGTTCCACGTAGCCGCTGGTTGATACTGGAATAAGAGAGAAAGAGAGGTCTCGAAGGTGACGGGAGATGGACTCGCTTTTTGTGGAATCCGTTTTCAGTTGAAGTAGTTCGATGTCGGAAAGATGACCGAATTCGAAGCGGAGAAAGAGAGCCAGAAGGGCGAGAAAGAAGAGAACGAAGAGCGACTCGTAGGAGATCGAGAGCAGGGAGTAGGGCACCTGGAATGGCTCCGTTGCAGATTGAGGGGAGCCAGTTGGCAACTCACATAGAAACAGAGAGAATACGCGATGAGTCGATCCACGAGATACGGTCCAGAGAGGAAAGAAGGAGCCACAATGGACAGGAAAATAGAGAGCCACGAGATCCAGCGGGCGATGGAAGGAGGCTGAAATGGGAGGATCAGAGGAGGATCCGAGGAATCGGAGGGAACCTTTTCGAATCCGTAGTTGACGACGAAAACGAAGACAGCTGTTGCAGACTGAACGTAGACCATCAATGCTAGCATCCGACTGATTCTGGCGAGACACGGACGACGAGAAAGACGGCGACAGACGAAGGCGACTAGAAGCGGAGAGAGAACGCAGAGGGGGATGTGGGTGGAGACTCCGACGGCCGGGAGGAACGGGAAAATGCACAGAACGAGACAGAGACCTGTCCAAGTTCTCGACCTGAAAGGATACATCATGGAAAGATCGAGAGGATCGGAAAGTTACCAGAAGGAGACGATCGGATGGGTGTAGAATTGGGGAAGAAAGGCGAGAAGCAGGAAGACGGCGGCGAGGAAGGAACGGTTGATGAAAGTGAGCACGAAGATGCAGATCGTGACGGCTGGAAAGATCAGAAGATTAGGGAATCTTAAAGAAGAGAGAACTGACTGAAGCCGACGAATCCGACGAACGGCTTCACGAACACCTCCACCGACAGCAATTGGTGCTGCCAATCCGGTTTTCCGAGAAGTTCCGTGACTTTTTCTGACCCTAATTTTGATAGTAGAGCATGATTCTCAAGCACTGCGATCAAATAAACAGGCAAAATGAAATAGACAGTTTGAGTCAGACTCAGCGAGCAGTAGGCGGCGAAGAGAAGTGCGAAAACGAGAGGGAAGACGAAGAATCGACGAGGAATCAGAAGATCGGAGGTGCTCTTTAACGAAGGACTGTAACGAGATTGAAATGGAAGTGGGCTCTCGGCAGAGTGCCAACTCACTTATTTAGGAATGAGACGACGAGAGCAATCCACGCGACAAAAGAGCAGCTGACTGCTGCTCCGAGCATCTGCCGATCGTACCGATGATAGAAAACGATGGCCTCCTTCATCAGATGCGCATTCTCAGCGAAGAACGACGTCGCCATTCCGAACCTCCTCTCTCTTCCCAGAGTCAGAAGCGTCGTCCGGAGAGATTCCATCGCTTTGTCGCCGAACTTCTCAAACTGTTGGAACCAGAAACGTCGCGATTTCGCATTTTTTAGAAAGATAATCTGCTCTTTCAGCTGTCGAAAGTTGGCCATCACCGCTTTGAACTCGTAGTTCGAGTTGCGAGAACTCATCATCTGAACGGGCAGGATGCCCATCGAATTGACTGGAATTGGCACTCCGATCAACGAAGAGATCAACGGAGCCAGGTCGATCTGGTGAATGTCGGGCTTCGGGCCGCCCTTCTTCAGACCGGCGCCCCAGGCCACGAACGGAGTCAGCACTTCTTCGTCGCTTCCTGCTCCGTGAGAGCCCCAGTCCGTCATTCCGTGGTCGGAAGTGAACAGCCACGCGGTCATCTGATCACCAAAAAACTCCTCGACCAGCTTCTGAACCTTCTCGATTCCCGAATCGACCACTTTGATATTCTCGATGTACTGCTTCGACTTTGGTTTGTTTCCGTGTCCGTTCGTGTCAATTCCGAGCAAATGCAGGAAAAATATGCTCTTCGGCTCGGTCAAATCAAGTTTCAGCTTTTCGTTGCTTTCGGCAGACTTCAAAAATGTCTCGAAATGCTCGAAAACCCACTTGTCGAGATTTGAAGCGTCCAACGAAGCAAAGTCTTCCTCTTCGGCCGAGTAGAAAAAGGAATCCGCGTGGGGCAGGTCGTCGAACAGATTCACAATGTCGGGACTTCCCCACATCCAGCTGTGCAAGGATCGGTTGAACACGCTGTCGAACTTGACCGGATTCTTCTTCCAGCCTTTCGCCACTGCACTGATGTCTTCTGTAATTCCGGCGAAGATTGCCACGTGGCCAGGGCGCGATTCCGTCGGAACGTGCGATCGAGAGAGTCCGTAAATTCCCTGAATATTGATTCTCTTCACTTTTGCTTCTTTTTCACTTACTTTTCTATCATTTATAATCGAATGAAGAAAAGGCGACATTTCAGGATACCTGTTGAACGTGTCATACCGTAATCCGTCTGGAACTCTTCGAGAAAGTCAACAACATTCAAATCTGCAAACTACCTGCTGAAATGATGAAAATTCGTTTCGCTGGAGGTTCCGAGCTGGAAATCGAGTGCTCCGGAATACCGTGCACAAGCGGACTCGTGTAGTAAACATCGAATATCGAATAAATAAGGATCAAATGCACTCCTATACTGGCCAATAGTAACTTCCAAGACATCAGGGTTAATACCCGCCCTGAAATAGAGTTTGTTTGCTCAGAAATGTAGCAAATCAAGGTCAGATAAGAGTGTAAAGTCGGCTCGCGAGAGCAACTGCTCGCATTGCACTAACTGGCCCCGCGGACTAGAAATAACGACTTGTCGGTTTTTCGGCCGTCAACTAAGTTCTTGATTTTCTAGTTTTTTTAGCTGATAGCACGATTAGTTGTACGCTTTCTCGTTCCGTTAATAAATGATAGGCTACCCAGTGGTATTCCGATGCTGCGAATGCACAGTCGAAGAACGTAAGCCAATCGATATCGACGTTTCCGCCAACCAATTTTTCAGAAACAATGGAGCACCTCGAAAAGCACATCTGGAGTCGACATCTTCAAGCATTTCCGTTTCGATGTGCTCAATGCGACTTTCCGGCCATCAGCTGTATCAGTTTACTCGAGCATTATGCACAGGACCACGCACAAGTGACAGTTAGTTCAATAGGGGGAGCTTGGATCCGGAAACAACGGTTTCTCTGACAGACAGTAGAGTTCAAACGAAACTTGGACGAAGACAAAAGGTTCAGGAAGATGATTGCTGAATCGATCGCAATAGAATTCCAGGAAAACTCACAAACCCATCAGAATCAAGAGATCGCCGTCCTAGAACCCATGGTGGTTGAATCTTGTCTCTGAAAATATTGTCAGCTCCAATTTTCAGAATATGCCACAAGATCTGATATTAACAAGCAATCAATACGAGGTCAGTCTCCTTCAGTTGAACTCGCCCTATGCTCGAGCATTTCAGACGATTGTCGATCATCGAGCGACAGACGACGAGGACTTTGGAGTGCTCGAAGACGACGAGAATGTTGAAGAAATGATGGATGACGACGAAGAAGACGGGTATATGGACGAACTAGGCCATCCCGTTTTCATCGGAGCTCATGACGACCACACGCGATACATAATGGATGATGATATTTCCGAACAGGGCGCCATCCGACCGACAAACAGTTATGTGAGTGTTACAAGAGTTGGGAAGAATTGAATGCTGCTTTTTCAGCACATGAAGTACATAAGGACGAGGAGGATGGACAAGTTAATCGATACTGTGGTAGTGAACGCGGCACAGAGAATATCTCCGGACTCGGTAGTTCGAACGAAGCTTCTCGGGGCCACTATGAAGACGCTTTTTCAGCCGTCAAACCAGACAAATGAAGCTATGTTGCTCGACGATGAGTCCGATAGTCGCAAAATGGGAAGGTTCAGCTGCGATCGGTGCGACAAGTCGTTCAAGTTTCAATCGAAGCTTAACGAGCATCTCCGTACTCATTTTAAAGTGCAGCCGTATTCGTGCCCGGACTGTTTTCAAAAGTTCACTCAGAAAGGAGCACTGACCACGCATATGAGACAGCACACGGGAGATAGACCCTACAAATGCCAGTGGGACTGCGGAAAGTCGTTCATTTCGGCGTCGGCGGCAAGGCAACACGAGAAGATTCACAGTGGATACAGACCTTACATGTGTCAAATGTGCGGAAAAGACTTTACGAAAAGGTCTCATTTGACCAGACATCTCAAGGTGGGACTCAGATGAATCAGTAGCAATAGGATAGATAAACATTCTAGAACATACACAACAAGGTTTTGCTTGCGGACGATGAGCTGATGCAAGGATCGGATGAAGCTGTCGGGATTGCTATGGTAATGAAGGAGATTTTAGTTCCATTGGCAGGTTGCTCAATTTCAGAGGACGGAACCAGACATGGAACCACGAGGGGAAGAAAAGGCAGTTGTCAACGATATCGTCGGTGAGTTCATTAGACTATTTGATACGTATGACATGATAGTTCCAGTGCCACGTCAGCTTCCCTTGTTGGTAGTACCACGTCGGGTTTCCTTCGTGCTCAAATTGTTTTCAATATTTCAGAGAAAATCCACGAGGAAAAATTCTCCCGACAGATCGAATGAGAATCGTTTTGTACTACAAGCTGTAGTCTTCATATTCATATCATTTTATCAATTCAATTGATTGATCTCCAAAATGCTTTATTCGTGAAACGATTTCTTTATTTGTTATTTTTCAATATAAAACTTCTCGATGACTTATCACAAATTATTGATTAGTTGTGCTCGGAGATCGCTAATCGGGGACGAGAAACGATGACGTGTCGGATGCTCAGCCACCCGCTCATTTTGTCGTGCCGACTGCTGATAACACGATTAGTCGTGCGTTTTCTCATTCTGCTGACCAATGATAGGCTACCCAGTCGTTTTCCGATGCTGCGAATGCACAGTCGAAGAGCGTAGGTCAGTGAATTGCGACGTTTCCGCCGAAAAACTCCTTCAGCGACAATGGAGCACCTCGAAAAGCACATCTGGAGTCGACATCTTCAAGCATTTCCGTTTCGATGTGCTCAATGCGACTTTCCGGCCATCAGCTGCATCAGTTTACTCGAGCATTATGCACAGGATCACGCACAAGTGACAGTTAGTTCGATGGGGGGAAGTCTGTTAGATATGATGGTTTCTCTGGTAGAAAGTGGAGTTCACACGGAATCTGGAGGACGAGAAACGGTTCCGCGAGATGCTCGTCGAGTCGATCTCCATCGAGTTCCCAGAGAGCTCGCAGCCTCATCAGAACCCCGAGTACACAGTTCTCGAGCCGATCGGGAGTGACTTTGACGGAACGACGATCAACGATCAGTTCGAGAGTGTGTCGCGAGAGGCGCTTCTCGCGAGTAATCAATACGAGGTCGGCTCATTTTAGACTGTCGCACCACGGTTCTCTAGTCTTTCAGACACGGCCACCGATGACAGAACATGATGGTTCCGGAGTGTCGAGCGGGATGTTGGGAGAGGAAGGATATTACAGAGGGGAGGTGCACAACGACGTCTTCATCCAAGCTCACAACGATCATCCGCAGTTCATCTGTGACGTTGAACCATGTGAGCAGGATGCGATTCCGGAGTCAAATGTGAGAAGATGCTTGGAAGAAGGCGAACGGAACGTTGTTTCAGTACGAGGATTATGGTGCAGAGAATAGAATAGACGATTTGATTGAAGACGTCGTCTACGATGCGACACAAGAAGTCCATCCGAATACGGTATTCCAGGAAGCAGAGAAAGAGAAAGATATCAGTTTCAGATGAAAAATGTTCGGTTTCACGGCGAGAAGTCTAAGAAGACGGGGAAGTACACTTGCGACGTGTGCGAGAAGTCGTTCAAGTACCTCTCGAAACTCAGCGAACATCACCGAACGCATTCCGGAGAGCGGCCCTATCAGTGTCGATTCGAGAACTGCGAGCACCGATTCGCTCAGACGGGCTCTCGGAACACGCACGAGCGGACTCACACGAAGGATCGACCGTTCAAGTGCGAGTGGGAGTGCGGCTTGACGTTCACGTCGGCCTCTTCGAAGAGCCAGCACGAGGTGGCCCATCACAGCGGACTCCGACCGCACTTGTGCAAAATGTGCGGCAGCGACTTCACGAGAGGATCGCATCTCAACAGACACATGAAGGTGAGCGGGACGGGAGTGAAAGAGAAATCGAGACGAAAAGTGATTCAGACCGTCCACCGGAAAGACAAGAACAAGAAGAAGAACAGATGCTCATGGTGAGTCGGTTCTTCTGCTCCACGCCTCATCCCGTCTTTTTCAGATGCTCCCGAACGACTTCTCGAAGCTTTCCCCCATTTCCTGATCTCTATCGCTTCGCTCGTTTTTTCGATTCTTCGATTATATAAAGTTTTCTCTCATACGAGAAGTATTAATGAATTCCGCGGACGCCATTTCCGAGATTAGTCTCGCCCCCTCGCTCGTTTCTTTTGACTCTTTGAGCACTTATCGAAATAAGGTGATTAATAATTGAGAAGATCCTCCCTTTCTTCTTCTTTTTCTTGCACTTTCCCACCTAATCCAACTCATTCTCTCCGCCCTTTTTTCTCCATTTTCTTTCACTTATCAATCCGTTTTTCTCTAGTTTCAGACGACATTTCTTCTCGTATATTCTCTTGGAGACCCTCAAAAACGAGCGAATTCATGAGACGAAAGGGATTTGCGTTTTTGGGATTGAAATTGAGAGAATTCGTTTCGATATTCTCCCCCATTCTATTGTTTTTCTCTTCGATTCCTTTCGTTCTCTCGAAATTACTCATCTGATCGAAACAAAGTTCCCACTGTCGGCAATTACTCATTGACTACGGTATTAATGACTACAGTACTCAATGACTTTTTTACTCAATGACTTTGTGCGCTCAATGACTACTATTTCTCAATGACTTCACACTTGCTCAATGACTATATGCGCTCAATGACTACTATTTCTCAGTGACTTCGAAATTTGCTCAATGACTTCAAATTTTTTAGATAAGACTCGCGAGAGCAGTCTTATCTATATCAATCAATTAATTACGAAGTTAGGTTTGTAAATCAAAAATTTCATCAACAGTAAAAATAAAAAACAAGTAATAAAAAGTTCAAAAAGAAAAAAAGTTCCACAATCATATACAGATACAAAACAGCAAAGAATATCATTTTTAAAGTATTGAAATAACAAAAACAAATCATATGCAGAAAAAAAGTAAAAACGACTGAAAAGAATCTGATAATGAAAAAATAATGAGTCGATACATGCGTTTTGAAGCATGAACATGTTTTCAGAATGTTAATAACGGTATACACAACCACTTTAAAAATATACGCGCAACTCATCCCGAAAAACTTGAACTTATTGAGCACATGAAGCAAGTTTGAAGTCATTGAGCAAATTTCGAAGTCACTGAGAAATAGTAGTCATTGAGCGCATATAGTCATTGAGTAAAAAAGTCATTGAGTACTGTAGTCATTAATACCGTAGTCAATGAGTAATTGCCCCCACTGTCTACGAGACGCGAAAAGGTCGAGATCCGAAGCGATCAGAGACCGTCTGTCTCGATGCGAAGTGCTCCGAAGCTCGCAGATATCGACGATCCGTCGCGTCGTCGCAGCTTCGTTCCTCTTTTTACGCCATCTTTTTGATTCGCGAAGAGACTGTCACGAGAAGGTTCTTGTTCTTGGAAGACGTTCTCTGATAACGAGAGGAGAAGAAGGAGGAGAAGCGGGCGGGACGAAAATAGAAAGTGAAGGGAGATCGTCGTCGTCATGAGTACTCTCCTCGTATCACATGCGACGCAATAAACGGAGAAGAAGAAGAAGAAGAAGAAGAAAAAGAAGGCGTCGGTGTAGTACAGAAGGCGTGGGAACCGCGTGCGGCCACTCGCCCCCGTTATCTGCCGTTTCTCACACAATCACACCTCTCGTTGAGCCTTCTGTTGATCCCTTATTCAGTTTTCAGATCGAGCTGCTCCCGCCGAATCTTGAGGCGAACGAGGAAAACGAAGGATGTTGCGTTGGCATTCTGTCCGCAGAAAACAGCATCAGCAACTGCAAGGTGAGCTCGTTTCCGACACTCCAGAGAACCAGAAAACCCAAGACCGAGGTTCCGGCGAGTTGCTAGTCCCTCCTGCAAGACTCATCCTCTCATAATAACAACAAGCTCGTCGTTTCGCTCTTTGCCTCTGTCATTAGGAAAGGGCACTCCTTTATTGCCTGACGACCGCGGGCCTGCCCCTCTCTCGACTCACTTCCCGATCCATTCGTGCATCTGATTACGGAGCCCGGATCCATTCCCACGCAGTCATTTCGCATGTTTTGTCGCGGAAATAATCGAGTCGCTCTCGGTGCGGCGATCCATTTTTTCACTTCCGTTTGTCGGCCGACAGGCTCCCTTCTGCTGCAGAATGACGGATTTCGTCCATTTCCTCGCGCCCCCCGTTCATCATGCCTTCCTCTCGTTTCGCATTTCCCCCCCATCCTCTTTGTGACTCGCCATGATCGTCCCGTCCGAATCCATCCTTTTCGCAGACGAACTGCCCATTCTAGACTGTCTGGCAGGTGAGCAACACGTGCGTTTCGCCCCGACTCTACCGTAGTCCCCGCTCGCGAGAATGTGTTGTTTGTGGCCCGACACCTATCCGATTTCGCGCTCTTTCTCGCCTCGTTTCCCACAAAAACATAACAAGTTGGCAGGAGGAATGGGTAATGATTTGCCGAAATAATGATATGCAAACAGTCGTCGGGCAGCTCTCCGCAGCTCTCACACCTTTTCTGCTTTTCCCCTCCCTCCGCTCTGTCTCGCTCATTTTTCGTTTCCAGCTGAGCTGTCGAGCGGTGCGGCCAGTATGCTGTCCGCACCCGAATCACGACGGGTCAGTCGATCCATGAGTGTCAAAGGTGAGAAGAGGATCCTTCCGCCCCGACGTCGTCAGCCACGTCTTCAGGTCCGACGGCCGCAGAGTACATGCCTCTGCCGGCGGCCAACAAACCGCTTACTCTGACCGTTTCCAACTCGCACAGCATCGATCCGAACGAGCCGATCGCGGCGCTCGGAGGGCTGACGCCGACGAAAGAAGGACGGGTGGCGGCGTTGAGGAGGCGGAGTTCGATGGTCAGAGACAAGTGGGCGACGAAAATGGAGTTCCTGCTGGCAGTCGTCGGATACGCAGTCGACCTCGGAAACATTTGGAGGTGAGCAAGAGGATTCCCCTCCAATCCGCCTCTTTTCTCAGATTCCCGTCAGTTTGCTACAAGCACGGCGGCGGCGCTTTCTTGATCCCCTACTTTATAATGCTGATGATCGGAGGCCTCCCGATGTTCTACATGGAACTCGCCCTCGGCCAGTTCCATCGTGCCGGCTGCATCGGAATCTGGAGGAAAGTGTGTCCGTTGTTCCGCGGAATCGGCTACGGGATCTGCTGCATCTGCACTTTCATCGCCATCTTCTACAACGCGATCATCGCTCAAGCCGTCTACTTTGCCATCGTTTCGCTTTCAGTACCGTCTTCTTCTTTTACTCATTCTCTTATCTGAATCTCTGTTTTCAGAAAATCTGGGACTCCGAAGTGCCGTGGGCGTCTTGCAACAACTCTTGGAACACTCCGAGATGTTCGGATGATCTGAATGTGACAATGTCCCGGAATGGGACCCCTCTGAGCACTCCTTCCGAAGAATACTACTTGTATAACGTGCTCGAGGTGCAGAAATCGACTGGGTTCGATGACCTGGGCGGCGTGAAGACCTCGATGGCGGTGTGCCTTCTGGCGGTCTTCACAATGGTCTACTTCGCCCTCTGGAAGGGACCTCAGTCCTCCGGCAAGATCGTGTGGGTCACTGCCACCGCGCCCTATGTCATCCTCTCGATCCTCCTCGTCCGAGGTCTGCTTCTTCCCGGCGCAAAGAACGGTCTCTACTACTACGTCACTCCGGACTTTGAGAAGCTCAAGGATCCAGATGTAAGTGCTTCGAGGGCGCTTCCCTCACGAAAACGCTACTCTTCCGACAGGTTTGGTCCGCCGCCGCCACGCAGATTTTCTTTTCGCTCGGCCCCGGATTCGGAGTTCTGCTCGCCCTCAGCAGCTACAACGACTTCAACAACAATTGCTACCGGTGAGAGACTTTTCAATCCGACGTCGCACGTCTTCTGAATTCCAGCGACGCCGTCACCACTTCCATCATCAACTGCGCCACCTCGTTCTTCTCTGGATGCGTCGTCTTCTCGACTCTCGGCTACATGTCTCTTCTCACGAATCGCCCCATTAATGAGGTGGCTTCGCGATTCCCGTTCAATCGCAAAGAGTTCTAATTCCAGGTGGTCGGAGAGCACGACGCTTCCCTGATCTTCATCGTTTACCCGCAAGCACTCGCCACAATGGACTACAGCAGTTTCTGGTCGCTGATCTTCTTCATCATGCTCATCACTCTCGGAATCGACTCGACGTTCGCCGGAATCGAAGCGCTCATCACTGGATTCTGCGACGAGTCTCGCTTTCTGACCAAGAACCGCAAGTGGTTCGTCCTGGTGATATGTGTCATCTACTACTTCCTCAGCTTCCCGGCTATCAGCTACGTGAGTCGCCCACTTACTCTTTTCCGAACTTTCCGATCCTTGCAGGGCGGCCAGTTCGTGATCCCGTTCCTCGACGACTACGGCGTCTCGCTTTCCGTCCTCTTCATCGTCACCTGCGAGATGATCGCCGTCTGCTGGTTCTACGGAGTGGACCAGTTCTCGAAGGACATTCGAGCCATGCTCGGCTTCTACCCGGGCATCTACTGGCGTGTCTGCTGGACGTGCTCTCCCATCTTTATCAGTGTCATCTTCATCATGACCGTCTACAACAGCTCGTTCAAACCCCTTCAGATGGCAACCTACACGTTCCCCTGGTGGAGTGTCTTCCTCGGTGAGATCCTTCCGATCCTTCCCCTGATCCCTCCGATCTTCCAGGCTGGTTCCTCCGACTCATCTCCGTCCTCGCCATCCCGGCCTTCGCAGTCACCTACCTTCTCAGCGGATCGGGATCTCTGATCGAACGCTTCCGCTGGGCCGTTACTCCTCAGCAACGCCGCCATTCCGCCACTTCTCTCGCCGCCGACCCCACTCAGATTATCGATAGTTCGCTGCTCGACCCAATTCATACCCTCACTCCCGTCTGATCTCCTCTCTCTTCTCCGAACCTCCGATCTCTAGAACTCTCGATCTTCCTCTCCCGTCTCTGATCATCACAAAAGTGTAAATATCTATTTCTTTTCATTTATTCTTTTTTTCTTGTTTTTACAAACGAATAAATCGATAAAACTAGCAAAAAGAATGCTGGAATTGCAGATCAACCAAAACCGTATTAGAAATCAGGGGGTGCTGTGGGGTTAGCAGTTATCACAGGAGACACAGGCTTGCTATGTACAAGAGTTAAAGATACAGTGGCTGACTGGCCAGAGAACGTACGATCCAGTGGACACATCGTTCGATGTTCGTGCCTTCGAGAGCTGAGACGGGAAGAACTGCGAGGTCGGATCGGTGATTGTCGTCCTCAAGGAGCATCCGAACCTCAGCCGCTGCTGCAGCTCCTTCCATTTCGCTTTTGTTCACCGCCACTAGCACAGGCAGATTCTGCACTATTTCGTTAGCCATCACTTCTTCTAAAAGAGTGCCATTCCGAAAGGAACGTCATCTGAGTCTTACTAAAAAGAGACGCCACTGTTGGGAAGAGATCGTTTCTGGTGGCATCTACGACGAAAATAAGAGCATTCGCATCGTCGAAATACGTGGCCCAGAGTTCACGGAGACTTTCCTGCCCGCCCAAATCCCAAAAGTTGAGGCAGGTGTTGTTCAGCTCGACTTTTCCGGCTGAAACACGTGGATTGTCAACTTCTCTTATTTTCAAAGCTCACTGTTTAATCCGACTGTCGCTGTGATTTTCGATGGATTTAGCATTCCGTAATCTTTGATGAAGTGTGATTTAGTTTGCTCCAAAAACGTCTGAAATGTCTCCGTCCTAGTAGAAGCTTCTCAGTGACAACTGACCGTTTTTCCTGCATTATCGAGTCCTACTATCACAACGTAGTAGTCTTTTTTCTTGAAAAACTTCTCCCAAATGCCCGCCGATAGTGTGTACATATGTGAGACTTTTGAAAGGTTTTCAGTCGAGAATCAATCGCTTATACGGCGCTCCGCGGCGTCGTGCACTGCTGATGTGTAAAAACAGCATACAAAAAACGTAGAGTGGAGTGTCGTTTAAACTGCGCTTTGTTTAGCGTTTCCGAAGCAACGTCATCACATGTGATCACAGTTTTCGAGCTCCATTGTTCATTTCTCCTTCTGAATCCTACTTTTCATTCTTGAAAAATATTCAAAGAGATCAATCTTGTTTTTTCGATCCTATCAAATCAAATAATTTCCTTATTTTTCTCTTGAAAAAACATAGAAAAAACGACAACATACGTTTCGGCGTTGCGTTTCAACAGACAGTCGATATAGTTTCATTCGCTTTTGTCTTGGAAATCGTTTTTTTTTTTCTTTCTAACTTCATTGATTTAATTTTCAGATGTTTTTCCATTTATCACTCGACCACGAAGTATGTCTACACCCGAAATATTTCGGTCCGAACCTCAACGAGACGATCAAAATGAAGCTGTTCAACGAGGTGGAGGGCACTTGCACCGGCAAGTACGGCTTTGTCATCGCCGTCACCACGATCGACACAATCGGCCACGGAGTCATCCAGCCGGGACGCGGATTCGTTATCTACCCGGTCCGCTACAAGGCGATCGTGTTCCGTCCGTTCAAGGGACAAGTCGTCGACGGCGTCGTCGCACAGGTCAACAAGGTTGGCATCTTCTGCGACATTGGGCCGCTCTCGTGCTTCATCAGCCGTCACTGCATTCCGCCGGAGTTCGAGTTCGATCCGAACAGTGAGAAACCGTGTTACAAGACCAGCGACGAGGCCACTGTAATCCGCAACGATGACGAGATCCGCGTCAAGCTCATCGGAACACGCGTCGACGCGAACGATATCTTCGCGATCGGAACTCTCATGGACAACTATCTCGGACTTTGCCCGGCCGAGTAAACTCAGTTCTCCTCATCTGTTGTATCATAACTCACTTTGTCACTCAATATTCCATCTGTAACCTATGATATTCTCATTTTTCGATTTCCTGTTGACAAAGAAAAAGATCTCGTATCATTCAAAAACGTTTTCTTCACAGTCTGGTTTTCTACCAAGCACATATACCTTATGTTTCCCTTTTCATTTCTCAGTTCAGTCTAAAATCTTCAGATGCAATTCCTTCCGGATGTTGCGATGTTTAACGAAATCCGCCATATGAATGTTCGGCAGGTAATTTCCCCGATATTCAACTTCACGAATCCAGTTTTGTGTTTGCAGCTCGTCTATCAATGCCTCAACTTCGCGATGGTCGTCTCGTCGGCATTGATGATCTGGAAAGGAATGATGGTGGTGACGGGGTCCGATTCGCCGGTGGTTGTCGTTCTCTCCGGCTCAATGGAGCCGGCCTTCTACCGAGGAGACCTCCTTCTGCTGACCAACGACCTCGAGGACCCGGTTCGCGTCGGAGACATCACTGTATTCAAGATCGAGGGGAGAGAAATTCCGATTGTGCATAGAGTCATCAAGGTTCACGAGAAAAAGGCCGACGACACGAAAATTCTTACCAAGGGCGACAACAATCAGGTCGACGACCGTGGTCTCTACGCGCCAGGACAGCTGTGGCTGAGCCGTTCGGACGTCGTCGGGCGCACCAAAGGACTGCTCCCATACGTCGGCATGGTGACGATCATTATGAACGACTACCCGAAGCTCAAGTACGCAGTGCTCATCTTCCTCGGGCTCTTCGTGCTTTTGCACAAAGAAAACTAGGCAAACGTCTGGAAACGTCAAACTCAAAATGAAATTCAAGCAATCCCCTCTAATTTATTCTCTTGTGTTCCTAGTCAGGATGACACGATCTAAATTATTTATTGTTTTTCCTCCGTAAATCAAACCTTTTTCTGTTTTGAATGGGTATTTTTAATAAAGAAGAGGTTTAGACTTGGGTTTGCGACTGTTTATTACGGGACGGAGTTAACGCGACATGAAAGAGGGGAGAGGGGACTGGTCCTAGGACAAAGGATGAAAGAACTGCCTAGAGTCGGCTCGTCGCTGCCTTTTATAGCCGTGACGGGCCGACCAACGGGACAAAGACACGAGTCGCGGGGAAATTATAGAAATAATAAGAGAAACTCGGCAAATACTCTTTCACTACCATCTCTTTCACTACTTACTCTTTCACTACCGTTGTCTCTTTCACTACCACGTCTCTTTCACTACTTCTCCTTTTTTCTCTTTCACTACCGTTGTCTCTTTCACTACCACGTCTCTTTCACTACTTTTCCTTCTTTTCTCTTTCACTACCACGTCTCTTTCACTACTTTCCTCTCTCTTTTGAAATTTTGAACACTTTATTTCCTCCCTTATCTTGACACTCCCATTACCAGCTTTTTGGGTTTGTCATTTCATAGTTTTCGGCTTTCGGGTAAGATTTTTTTCTGACCTCTGACTAGAACTTGTTATTTTCGCGACTCTCCCGTTCTGCGCCTATTCGTGAAACCATCTGACACGTCCAATGCCCCGTGCTGGTATAGATCTTACCAGAAGTTAGTTCCCCGAGGAAAAAAGAATTCAATAGGAAACATTTTATTCATAGAGGAAATATTGGATTTTTCAGATGTGGCCCTAACGAGGGCCGTTGGGTTGTCGTCGAGAGCTGCATTCCGAGACCAAACCGACAGCGGTGAACATCTGAAAATGAGAATTTTAGAGTAGAAAATTGACGGCAAGATAATTGATAAACTAGGAAAAACAATTGGGAAAAAAATCTGAGGTTGGCCTAAAATTCAAACAAACTGGGATGTGAAGGAATTTGGGCTTCAACAGCGTGGAAAATCATTATATCGCAAGTCTTGAATTAATTTCCAGCAATAAAATCCTGAAAAGTCTCAGAAAACCAAAAAATCATTATATCGCAAGTCTTGAATTAATTTCCAGCAATAAAATCCTGAAAAGTCTCAGAAAACCAAAAAAAAAGAAACAAATTGAGCTGAAAACGCTGAAACTGATCGGTCCAATGCTTAAGCGTTGAATACTCAGTCAACGAATTCGCTGCTGCGGTGTATTGCGGAGTTTCGGCATCGACCGTAATCCGCGAACAATTTGGGCGTTTTCAACTCAATTTCTTTCTCTTTTTTGTTTTTCTGAGACTTTTCAGGATTTTATTGCTGGAAATTAATTCAAGACTTGCGATATAATGATTTTCCACGCTGTTGAAGCCCAAATTCCTTCACATCCCAGTTTGTTTGAATTTTAGGCCAACCTCAGATTTTTTTCCCAATTGTTTTTCCTAGTTTATCAATTATCTTGCCGTCAATTTTCTACTCTAAAATTCTCATTTTCAGATGTTCACCGCTGTCGGTTTCGTCGCCAAATTCAGCTCTCGACGACAACCCAACGGCCCTCGTTAGGGTCACATCTGAAAAATCCAATATTTCCTCTATGAATAAAATGTTTCCTATTGAATTCTTTTTTCCTCGGGGAACTCACTTCTGGTAAGATCTATACCAGCACGGGGCATTGGACGTGTCAGATGGTTTGACGAACAGGCGCAGAATGGGAGAGTCGCGAAAATAACAGGTTCTAGTCAGAAGTCAGAAAAAATCTTACCCGAAAGCCGAAAACTGTGAAATGACAAACCCAAAAAGCTGGTAATGGGAGTGTGAAGATAAGGGAGGAAATAAAGTGTTCAAAATTTCAAGAGAGAGAGGAAAGTAGTGAAAGAGACAAAAAAGTAGTGAAAGAGACGTGGTAGTGAAAGAGACAACGGTAGTGAAAGAGAAAAGAAGGAAAAGTAGTGAAAGAGACGTGGTAGTGAAAGAGACAACGGTAGTGAAAGAGTAAGTAGTGAAAGAGATGGTAGTGAAAGAGTATTTGCCGAGAAACTCGCGGGTCGTGCGGTGGGGCGCGGCTGCTGCGTTCCTCCTGTGTGAGTTGCGGGCCTGGATTGGAGTGTCGAGCGGTAGCGAGACGCGGTTTCCTGCAAAATATCGCGAAATATTCCTTAAAATAAAACCCGTATTTTGGGTGCCTTGCGGTCCAACTAAAGGATCGCCTTCGATACTTTACAATAATAAACTTTTGGAGAAGGAATTCTTTATCGCAAAACAGTTTTACATGCAGCGCGGATGCTGTCGGTTGGAACGAGTTAATATTCGGAGCGATTGAAAAAAAAGCACAGGATTTACAAAAACGGACATTGGGAATTACAGTCAGCGTTTGGTTTTTTTTGGTTCGTGTACAATTGAGCAAAGATTAGTCGAGGTCCATGAGAACCGCGTCGGTGTTCACTTTAGCGTGGTTCTTCTTCCAATTGCCCATGTCGATCTTCTGACGGCACACCGGGCACGAGTCTTTCGTCTTCAGCCACGGCTCAATGCATGGACGATGGAAAATATGTTCGCAGTCGAGCGCGCCGACCTCCTCGCCCAACTTGAAAGTATCGAAGCAAGTGGTGCACTGTGCGGCGTTGTCGACGTGTTTCTGAGTGACTTGCTTCATGGGGAGGTATTGGGTGATATCCGCTTCAGAGAATCCTCGTCCCGGCATGTTAGCTTCTCCGGCGTTTTGGAAGTTAGCGAAGAGCTCGTTCATGGTATTCGCAATGTCTGCATGTTGGTCGAGGAGATGACGGATTTGGATGCCGCCGCCCGGAAAATTGAATGAGACCGTCATATTATTTCCTTCTGGTCTTTGTCCGGCAGGTATGAACATATTGTGGATGAACTGCTCGAGCCCTTCTTCGTCGTCACCTCTACGGGCACCTGCAGCACTCGGACCAGCCCCCGCCGCAGCTCGAGATGGCTCTCCGTCAATTCGAGCAGGTTCTCCGTTCGTGTTCAGTGGAACCTCTTGTTGGAATCCCATCGCAGCTCTCAGACTGTTCTGAAGACGTTGTCCGACTTCACTCT
This sequence comes from Caenorhabditis sulstoni, assembly GCA_963966605.1. Lineage (NCBI taxonomy): Eukaryota > Metazoa > Nematoda > Chromadorea > Rhabditida > Rhabditidae > Caenorhabditis > Caenorhabditis sulstoni. The sequence continues at coordinate 4,050,645 of OZ016475.1, forward strand.
GATTCTGCGGACGAGCTGCCACTCCATCTCCCAATCCTTGCATCACTTGGCCCAGTTGTTGAAGGAACGGCAGGTTGCCGGTTGGCATTGTAGCAGCGAAGACTGGAACAAACCGAAATTATGATCAGAAAGGGAGCAAACACACTCACCTGCTGGTCTATCGACAATTTCGACGAATTCTCCCTGACATCTGGTACAAGCGATCGGCGCCGAAACGTCGAGATCGAAAGAACGAGCGCATCTGTGACAGTAGTATTGCGGCATTTTCACCTGAATTGAGGAATGAGACAACAGAATGACGCAAAATAAAGAACGATAAGATAAGATGCTCGGAAACAGACCGAGTCGAAGAAAGCCTCCACAAGACACCAACAAGAAAGTTATTTCGAAAAAAAAGAACAGAAAACAAGCTGATAAGAATAACAAAAGTACAACAAGAAAACGGAAAAAAGAACATGTTATCCATTCAAATTCAGCTTATTTCCGTCTGCCACCACGTTTCGCCTCGTTCCGGTTACGATTCTGCTTGGCTCGGTTATTGATCGTTCGAACTCCGAGCATAGCCGATCTGGAAACACAGAATAGAATGAAAAGAACATTTCAGAATTTGCTAGACGCGCTGGGCACGAGAGTTTGGCGCGCACGAGAGAGACAGCAGACAAGCAGTGCGCACGAGTCGATTCTTTCTCGTGCCCCTGGCCGTCTCTGTCAATTGCCAAATAATGCACGTAAACTGAGGAAGAAGAGAGAAAAATGAAATGTGTACCAAAAATGAGTCAGGAATACGAATCAAATCTCGAATACTGACCTGGAGGTGACATCATGAACTGCGAACGGTCCGTCGGCCAACGGATCCATGTGCACTTTGGCCATTCGCATGTGTGGCATCGGCTGATCCTCGAAGAGACGCTCGTTGACCGAATGCTTGCCGCCTTTTGGTGTGGCGAGAGTGTAGATGAGTCCGCGTCGGTTAGACATGCGATTCCAGTTGATGTGCAAGTGCTGCTCTCCGCTCTCGTCCACCGAAACGGCGCACTGAAAAGAAATGGAGTTGAAGAGTGGAGGAAGCGAGCTCGTAAAAGACGTCTTTTAGGAATTACTTCTTCACTTCTCTTTCGAAGAGCTAGTATCGATTGGCAGATGACGAAATACATTTTGTCGGAGCGAAGACAAAAGAGAGAAAGAGAAGGGGCGCCGTCGCCGTCTCGTTGCTACTGACGATGCAACGAGGCGAGGCACAGAAAGAGGGAGAATGAGAATGAGAATAAAAGCGAAGTCGTAATGTAGCCAGAATCGCTCAAAATAAGATAGAGTTATCACTTTGAGCGTCATCACTGGCTAGAATTTTCAGAAGCAGGAAACGAACCTTATGGAGAGTTTTGTGTCCGCAAGACGGACAGAATTCTTTCGTCATTACACTTGTAGTCGTGAAACACGTTCGGCAGCGAAGCACGAACGACTTCAGCTTGCGAATTCTGTACCCAGAAAGCGAAACGAGACTCAAGTTCATTGCAAGGAGCACGTTTTGAAGAGCGAAGTCAGTGGTGATGCATCCAACTAGCATGTCTTCTTGGATCTCGAATCCTCCCAGTTTCTTTAGCGTCTCTTCGATGTTTTCCGCGGTGATCCAACCGTCCTCGTCGTCGTCTTCGCTGCTTTCTTCCTCAGACTCGGATCCTTTCACCTCCTCTCCAACAGCCGAATCGTCGTTCTCATCTTTCTCTTTCTTATCTTCCGTTATTAGGATTTTCTCGATCTTTCCGCTCAATTCGTCACTGATCTTCTGATTCTCCTCTTCGGTCGTTGGTTTTGTTTCATTCTGAGACACGTGTTGTCCATGCAGATCGTGTGTCAACGCGATCATTTTGATGTCGACCATCGAAAGAGATTGAAAGTCTCCGGTCGTCTTTGAGGCATCGATGACAGCTCGGAGAGCAGCCTGAGTGGGCTCCCGGAGAACGACCTCGAAAGGAAGAGTATCCCACACTTTACGCGCTTCCAAAGAGCGCAATTCGTCCAAAATTTGAGGTGGAGCATAGTAGTTTTCAGCCAACGTCTGAGAAAATGGAATCATAATGAGGTACTATGAACGAAAACTAACATGCAAACTGGGGTTCGCAATAATCACGCAAGCGTCGATCACAAGATGTTTGATTGGCTTTTCCTTGCTCGTCATCCTGCAAAATCAATATTTAAACTTTCAAATAAATAATTATTGAAAAACGTTTGAGAACCCCGAGAGAATTGATGCTCTGCAAACTCGCGCGAAAATGTAAAATCGAAGAAAACGTTTTTCTCGCAGCGACGACACTCCGCCTCTTCGAGCCGCCCGTTGTTTAGCGTTAACTTTCGCTCATTTTTTTCCGCTTCAAAGATTGACCCGAATTTCAGCTGTGCAGATGAAAGTTGCAAATTCCTATCAATTTCTGGTTCCTTGCAGTTTTGTCTAAAGTTCTCTAAACAAACATCTGCAAAATAAAATGGCTGCTTATGGTGCCTCCACATTTCTGACGTTCACTGAAATTCCTTCCTTTTCTCTCTGTTTTTGAAGTGTTTCCGCTCTGATTCATTCCAATTTATCTCCTCCCTAACCTCATTTGTCTTCTCAATCGATTTCTCATCAGTCTATCGTCCGTTGTTTTTCACTTCACCTCTTGCTATCGACGACATTTCTCATTTTGAACGCTACAATCGGATATAAATCCTCGAGAATCCGACACGAATCCTCCGAAGACGTAAACAGATTTAGTCTTCGAATTTCGAAAGATGCGCCTTTGTCTTCGCCGGCCGAAAGTGCTCACATCTCCTCAAATTTCTCTTCTGCCCTCTTTTCGTTTCTTCCTATCTCTTGAATTCTTTCTCCTTTTTCCAATTCAGCTTTTAATTATTCAGCCTCCATCTATTTAGCTCTTTTTCACGCTCTCCTTTTTTTCTCGCTTCAGCACGCATTCGTGTGCTGGGGGAGGACGGGCTCCGTTGGCTGTGTCCGGAAGAGCAGTCAATAAGCTAAAGCCGCCGCACAAGCCCCTCTCGAGCACCTCTCTCGACTCCTAATCGCCTATTTTCACCTGCCTCCGTAAAATTCCATTACCATAGCGACTCTGACCTCGTTTCGTACCCGCAAAGTCTCTCAATCAATTCGAAATTCTACAGAATGTCGAGCGGTAAACGGCGTAATCCGCTTGGACTAAGTCTTGTCCCTCCGACCGTAAATGAACTGAGTGAAACTGGCGAAGCGACGGCGGTGAGTATTCGAAACCATGGAGGATATCGTTCAATGTGTCCTTCAGGAAGAGACTACTGCTGCTATTCCTCTAGAAGAGCAGCTCAAAAAGCTCGGACTCACTGAGCCACAAACCCAACGACTCAGCGAGTTTCTGCAAGTCAAAGAGGGTATAAAAGTGAGTGTCCAAAAAAAAAACAGTCGGTAGGAACTCAATGTAATTCTCTATTACAGGAACTGAGCGAAGACATGTTGCACACGGAGGGTGAGCTCGGACATGGGAACGGAGGAGTAGTCAACAAGTGTGTTCACAAGAAGACTGGCGTAATAATGGCTCGGAAGCTCGTTCATCTCGAAATAAAGCCGTCTGTTCGTCAGCAGATCGTCAAAGAGCTGGCTGTTTTGCACAAGTGCAACAGTCCGTTCATCGTCGGATTCTACGGAGCTTTCGTCGATAACAACGACATATCGATATGCATGGAGTACATGGACGGACTGTCGCTCGACATTGTCCTCAAAAAGGTATGCGCGAGCGAAAATACTTTATTTGTAAACATGTGGTACGGTCTAATATCCTGGAGCAAGACGAGCCGGCGGGCAGTGCTCGCAGGATCCCGGAGATCCGGCGTCTCCAGGGGCTCCTGGGGTTCCGGCTTGTCCTGGTGGTCCTGGTGGCCCACGCTGTCCTGGCTCTCCTGGAACTCCGGGCTCTCCATTCGACCCATCTTGTCCTGGAGATCCGGCCTTTCCTGGCTGTCCTGGGGCTCCTGGTCTTCCTGGTGGTCCTGGGGGGCCTGGTGGGGCATCGCTTCCTGGAAGAAGGATTCCTGGCTCTCCTGGTGGTCCACGCTGTCCCGGTTGTCCCGGTTGTCCTGGTGGTCCTGGTGGTCCGGCCGGCCCCTGTGGTCCTGGAGCTCCGTCTTCTCCGTTGCGTCCTGGATTTCCTGGGATTCCATCTTGTCCTGGTGGTCCTGGTGGTCCTCCAAGTCCTGGAGCAGCAGTGCACGGGCACTGAGGCGGTACAGGCAGGATGCGGTCGTGAAGCTCAGCATCTGGTCCTGGTGGTCCCGGCTCTCCAGGTCCGTGACCTGGTTCTCCGTCTCTTCCTGGCTGTCCTGGCTCTCCGTCTGGTCCTGGTGGTCCCTGCTGGCAAGTGCAGCACTGAGCGTCAGCCTGACGAGTAGCTCTCAGCAGGACGTCGAGTGGATCATCGGGTCCTTCTGGGGCGACTTCGACCATCTCACGCCACATATCTCGGGAGCGCGACTTGCAGTACTCGACCTCCCCTTGTACAGAGGCTTGAAGCGTCTGCACATAGTGGAAAACCAGAGGGAATGCGATGAGGACGGCAGTGACGGCCACAGTCGAGAAAGTGACGGCCACAAATGCGACGCCTCGCAGTGATCCTTTGCTCTTCTCGTCCATCTGAAACAAGTCAGAGATGTGAACAGAATAATAATAAGAGAAGAAGGGAATGGCAAAGATTCCTTCTGCTGCGCGAAATGAGGAAAAAGCCAGTCATTTCGACAGCCATACCGGGTGCTTATATGCGGTCGTGACGGTGGAACGAAACGGCAAGTCGCGCACTTCTTCTGATCTGCGTCTCCCCCCGATCGCTTTTTATTTCGTCTATTGCGTCGCGCAATGAACATCCCTCCTGCGTTTTCTGCGGTAGTTGATTATGATGACGACATTGCTTGTTTGATACATCAAGGTGTAAAAGTACGGGGCGGCGGGTCGAAACTTGATTTCTCTCCTCGCAAATCAAATCGTACCTCCTTCTAGGTTGGACGTCTTCCGGAGAAGTTCGTCGGAAGAATCTCTGTAGCCGTCGTTCGTGGCCTGACTTACTTGAAGGATGAAATCAAGATCCTGCACAGAGATGTCAAGCCTTCGAATATGCTTGTCAACAGCAATGGAGAGATTAAACTGTGCGATTTCGGAGTTTCCGGAATGCTCATCGATTCGATGGCCAATTCGTTTGTCGGAACTAGAAGCTACATGGCGGTAGGCTTCTGACAATGGAAGAAACAAACTGAACTAATTTTTCAGCCGGAACGTCTGACTGGATCCCACTACACCATCTCATCGGATATCTGGTCCTTTGGACTCTCGCTTGTCGAGCTCCTCATTGGTCGGTATCCAGTGCCGGCTCCTTCGCAAGCCGAGTACGCTACGATGTTCAACGTTGGGGAAAACGAGATAGAGTTGGCCGAGTCTCTTGAGGAAGCCAAGTATCACCCGCCGAGTAACCCCGCCTCAATGGCCATCTTTGAAATGCTCGACTACATCGTCAACGGACCGCCGCCGACTCTTCCGAAACGGTTCTTCACCGATGAGGTGATCGGATTCGTGTCGAAATGTCTTCGAAAGCTCCCGAGCGAACGAGCCACTCTCAAGTCACTCACTTCGGACGCCTTCTTCACTCAATATGCAGATCACGACGATCAAGGAGAGTTCGCTGACTTCGTGAAAGGCACTATCCACCTACCGAAGCTGAATCCATGAAAAAAGCTTCTCGCTCATCTTGTACTATACATCTAGGCTTCGATCTTCAAGACTATTTGCCCTTTTCTTCCCGATTAACTCGACATAATCTAGTCTGTCGACTCTTTCTAATCGAGCTGTTTCTTTTCTCGTCCTGTTTGTCACTAACCCAATTCTTTTTCAAAGAATCATTTCCCACTACTAGAACCGTTCATTTATTAGACAAAGTGTGTTGGAAACTAACATTTGTATTATAGTTTAACTTCTTCCTTTCACTCCGATTTCTTAGCGCCCGGCCCCTTTTCGTCGTTGTCGCTCTTTGGAAAGACCAGCTTCTTCTTTAGAGCCGTATCTGAAATAATCTGACATTCATTTACGTATTCTTTTTCAGCTTCTCCGACCGATTCCCCCGTCCTCTTCTGTTATTAAACCGACCATTTGTGTAGATTTTAATGATTCCCGCTGCTGATAAAGTATTAAAAAAGCTTCTCCCCTTTCCCCCCACATTCGTATTTTTTAGTCGGGTCGTGTCCCGATCCATTTATCTTTTTTCTTATTCTCACCTGGCTCGTCAATCGTTTTCGAATTGATGTAAATGACCGTGAAGAAGACGAGAAGCGCGACGAGCGGAATGAAGACGTGCACCGCTGAAAAAAGAGCGCCACGTGGCAGATGTGAGAGCGAGAGAGTATTACTTTCGACGAGGTTGTAGATGGCGTCCATTTTGTTGTAAAGCGGGCGAGAGTATTCAACGTGCCTTCTTGCTCCGTGAGCATTTCCCGCATGCGCTATTCAACTGCATTCCATCGATTTTCGGGTGCGAGAGTGAAAGAAGAAGCAAGAAAACGAAAAAGCAGCGCCTTTCTGCGGCGGATTTGGCTAATAAAAGAGGACGGGGAGAAAAGAAGAGGGTGTATCTCGAAAGAAAAATGTGTGTTGCAGGGAATGGCATCTGGAAACCGCGTGCCCGAGAACTTCCAGACACTTTCACCGATTGTGAAGGCTCCGTTGTCGGACACACTGTCGGTGCCGCTTTCGCAGCAAGGACGCATCTGCGGCTTCTTCGAGTCGCAGTTCTACCGCTGCATGGAGGCGTACGGAGCGAAGCTCGGACGCAAGTACTGCGATCTGGAGCACCGTGATTACCAGGAGTGCATCACTGGCGACAAACAAAAAAAGGTTTAGGAAAGAAAATAGAAAGGAAGAAGAGAACGGGTTTTTAGAGAGCTGAGGCGATTGCCGCACAACGCAGAAAGTTGTTCATCGAGGGAAAACTCGACTCGCCGTTCCTCGACAACCATCCGGAGCCGGGACAATTCAAGACGGATCACTTCCAGTGGAACCGTATCAACTAGAACAACCCCCATGTGCCTTTTTAGAACGAGAAGCCGATTTTAATTTCTTTAAACATAGTTTCGTTTTTTTCCTCTGCTTTCTCCTATAAACCGATTTATTGTCGAAAAAAAGGGTAATGAGTGTATTTTGATTACACGAGATTCGTACGTTTGATCACCAGTACCTAACAAAAATACTGAAATTCTAGAAATGAAAGAAGAAATCGCCTCTTCCTCCTCCGAACGGGTTGAATCCATTGAATCCTCCTCCGTTCCGTGGGTTCTTGGGCGCCTCTGTGTCGAGTGGGTCGTTTCCGTTATCGAAAGATCGCCGTTTCTCCTCGTCAGTCAGAACTTCCTTCGCCGCCGCAATGTCAATGAACTTCTTCTCGGCGCGCTTCTTTTCCTTTTCATCAGAAAAGTTGTCCGGATGCCATTTCTGAGCCATCTTCCGATACGCTTTTGTGATCTCACGTTTGTTCGCGTTTCGACGCACTCCGAGAATCTTGTAGTAATCTCGTTTTCCGATGAGCTCTTTGGCTCTCTTCGCTTGCTCCACACCGGCTCGAGCTGCTTCATTCGAACTGTCCAAATCGTTCGCTTTCTCGTAGTCGGCGATAGCTGAAGAAAAGGCGAGTTGAAGACGGCAGAGCTCGGCGCATGGCTCAACGATGCCGAGGCGCTGCTTTACGAACCCAGGTCGTACTCCTCGTCGGCCATGTAGGCCTCGGCCCTCTGGATGATTGTCTCGATATCCGATTCGTCGTGCGCGAGCACTTGATTGCACTCTCCGATCGCCGCCCCGATGTTTCCTTCTTCCCGATTGCACCGACAAGTCATTCGGAAAACGTTCACCTTCACCGACACGTCTTCTTCATTCTCCTTCAGAATCTTCTCTCCAGTTTCCAAACACTTAGACCATTCGGATTTCTCAATCGACTTGTTCATAGAATCTAAAAAACTCGCGTATTTACTCCCACCCTCAACACTTCCCAAACCTAGAGATTTGACAACATTTCGGAGCGATTTATACGAAGCGTAGCACGTTTTATGATCCGGATTCAGCTTCAGACACTCGCGAATCGTGCTGAAATTGGGCAATTTATTCGTCCGATTCGTTACGAGTCCCACCTCAGCGAGTCACGGATATCTCCGACTTTGTATTGCAGTTCGGAGATTTCGAAGAGCGTTTCGGTGCTATCTGGAGAGAGTTTCGAGGCATGCTTCAGATCATGGATCGCCTCTTTCAGTTTGTTCTCCTTCTCGAAACACTTGGCTCTGAACCTAAACAAGAAGGCGTTCCACGGCTGCGCATCCATCAAATTCGTCGCCACTTCTTCAACACCATCGCACATTCCGTTCGTTTCCGCGTACTTGAGAATGTCTATGTCCCTCTTCTGACTCTCCAACATTTCCAACTTTTCCGATGCTTCCGAGCTGGCCGATGTTTTGTCGATCTGACCAGACTGTTTCAAACTTCTACAAAGAAATCTTCTCACCAAATACTGAAACTCGATAGCTGCTTCGTTCAGCCGCCCCATTTTGAGGAGCACATTGGCTCTCTGCTGTCTGGCTCCTGTGAAATCAGGCTTCTGATCGAGAACCAAGTCCAAATCAGCAAGTCCTGAACGCGGTCTTCCAGTCGCCAAATAGGTCGTCGCCCGGCGATAAATCGCCTGGTAATGGGACGGATTCAACTCAATGGCCTTGTGATAGTGAGCGAGCGCATCGCCGAAGCGTCCCTGCAAAGAGGTCGTCCGTTATTTTTCTCTTTTTCTTATCACTTTTTACCTTTATCAGCAGCGCGTTGCCGGCATCGAATTCATTTTGCGACTGCTCTCTGTCGACAACTGCAGTCGTTATTCCAACGAAGAAAAACAGAAGAATTCTGATTTTCATCGTTCTTTTTTCTCCAGACTGTCCAGCAAACGCTTCTCTTGGGTAAACAGAAACTGCTGTTTATGTGACGTGTCACAGCGAACGCAACGATCGAAATCCAGAACGTGCGTGTAACGTGAAAACGCGAAACAATTTGAGAAAAGGTTTGAAAAAGCGCGCAAAACCGTGAGGGACTAACTTGCAGAGTGCGAAAGTTCGGCTACCTTTGAATTTTGAACGTTTTTGAAACTTTTCTTTCACTTTTTTCAAAAAAGTTTTTTGCTCAACTTTTTGTGTCTTTCAGATGAATAACGAGGTGAATGATGAGATGGATGACGAGATGGAGGATGAGATGGAGGATGAAATGGAGGATGAAATGGAGGCTGAAATGGATGACGTCCGTCAGAAATTACAGTCTGGTCGGAGAAACTTGGTTTTGAACCTACTCGACAGGGAAATAGGAACAAATAATAGAAAATGTAGAAAGAAATGCGTTGACGGCGAGGGATTGAACAATCGCTTGCAGGCTCAAATGGACGAACGTCTTACCGACATTCTGGTCAACTTGCTAAACCACCGTCAACAAAGTATAGAATTGATTTCGGACACGGAGAAGATCCGAACGAAGTTCCGTTCGACACTAATTCACGGCTACTTGGGTTTTCGCCAGACGGAAGATACGTGGCTTTCGAGAGTCATTCTTCCTCGGTATGTCTTCCGTGTTTCCTTCCCTTCTTGCACTCCTTTCTTTTAAAGGCAATCACCGTTTTCGAGTACAGTGGAGTCAATGCGGATCGCGAGGACGGCGCCGGGAATCAAAACACGATTCACGGGCCGATTCCGTACCATCGGTTCTTCGGAAAAAAACACAAGAAGCATCTGGCTGAAATGATAAGAGGCTTCAGCCCAATTCAAATTTACGACTCTTGGTGGACGGATGATTCGACGACAATCATCTTCAAGCTGGTAATAGCTCCTGCGGAAGACGAGGAGGATGTCGGGAATAATGGTGATGAAGAGGATCATTTGATGAACATAGACAACTACCTGGAGGAAAGTTCGAGCGAATTGGGAGACGAAGAGATTTCCGATGAGGATAACGAGACCGAAGATGACTACTCAGACGAGAACGGGCTAGAACCGGGAGAGATTCCACGAGAACGAGTAGTTTCAGGACGGATTCCTGAGATTGAGCATGAGATAGGTGAAGAAATGGACGAGCAGGAAGACGCGAGAGCTGCCTGGATTTGGGAGTACAATCATTTGTTCCCGGAGGATGCCGTTCACCCGCCATCGCCTCATTCCGAATCACCCGAGCGAATATTTTTACCGCCGAAAAGAAGAGTCATGGATCTGCAGAAAGGAGAAACGAGTCGAACAACTCCGTACTGGATCGCCGCTCAAGCAGCGTCAGAAATATCGATCGAAGCGGTTCGAATCCCTGGAGAGACAAGTCGAACAATGCCGGTCTATCACGCACTCACTCGATCCATGCGAGTCGCTGAAGCAGAAGAATCCGAAGAATTGGAAGAACAAGAGCCCGAGTCGTCATACCATCCATCTCCAAAATTCCAGAGATGGATCAACTTTCATCAAGGCCTCAATCCTCCGAACAACGGTTCGAACAGTAGCCGACTCGGGTACTGTCCTGCCAAATCATACGTGCGAGTCCTCAAGCACAAAGCTTACTCGAGGTTTTTCCGGAGAGTGTTGCAGCCAGACTTCGATCCTCTTATCCCAGTAGTGGAGCCCTCCGATCACCCGCTTGGTCAGTTTTGGCCCAGTTTCGCCGTCGTCGCCTACAACATCGAGGTTCTTGCACTTCTTATATCCAATTGCTGAATGTTTTTTTCAGAGAGATCTCGTCGACGTGCTCTACTTCAGAAAAGTATTCAGACAGTTCGACTGCCAAATGAGAGATCGCAGACTTACCGTTCTCACTAAATACGACTACATCGGCATCTTCGACCTGAACAAGGGAGAAAACAGGTGGAATCGCTTGGAATGCTCGCCTATCGACTGGACCTTCCTCGCGTCATCGTTCAGTATGCACTATCATCCGGAAACAGGCCTCGGACAACCTGCTCCCATGTTTGAACCTCGAATTGAGTAGGATCCTCTCTTAGTTAGGAAGCTGTTTGATTTCCGGTTTCAGACCGGTTTTCGATTTCCTATTCAATTCAGAGGAGTTCGGCAGTCCGCTCCACCAGATCACTAAATCTATTCTTTTCAAAGAATTGCCACGCACTCACAAGCATTACGATCTATTCCAAAAGTGAGTTCTCGAAGCTTTTGACAACGGTTTCAAATTTGAATCTGCTCAGTACTGAACCGCGTATAAAACACATCCGCTTGATCGAACACGATGTCTTAGTTATAATATTGGCATTTGCGAGCGTCGAATTGGGAATGACCATGGATCTTACGGCTCGCCGTGTTATAGTGTTTCCAGAGGTATGGGGAATACTCAGGTTTCCGTAATCTCTTTCCAGTTTGTTCAATTTCTGCGTACCATGTTCACTCGCCATCTTCCTGATCTCGTTCCTCGCCAATGGAGCTATCTGTGTCCGCATCCGGTGACTGAAAATGACTGTTTTCGACAGGTTTTCATAGACATCTCAAATCCGGACGGTACGTTCCGATAGGATTCCCCGCTGCAAATTAGTTTCTCATTCAGTTCCATTTTTCAGAAATGAACAATTTCCTGCATGTTCGTCGGACATTCGAAGATCTCAGGAAAAGCTGGAATTGTCCTGTAGGTTCCTCGTTCTTTTCTTTCGGAACTGTTGTCTTCCAGCTAATCGCTACCAATTCATTCAATAAAAGCATCTTCAACTTTACGAAATCGAGGCGGTACTTGGCCGACTTGTGAGATTTTCGCATTATTTTCTAAAAGAATATCGCGATTTGCAGCCAAGAAATCAGAGAATGGGCTCTCGGAAAGTCGTCGATCATGCTAAAGTTTTTGAAAGAGGCTTTTCAAGCCGACCATTTCATACATCCGGTCGATCCATTAACTCTCTATTACACCAATGGATATTGGGTGATCGTCGTTCCCCCAAGCCCCAATGCGATCAATGTATTTAACCAATACGAAGTTTGATGTACGCTTGCCAAATTGTATTCCTGTTATATTATCTGCATGCGAACTAACAATGAATGCTTTCCACTGTGGCTAGCCGAACCAACGTTATAGTCATCTCTCGGAACAGCTGTTCGAGAAGAAAACGTCAGGTGTGCTGCTGCTGCTCGGCGAGCAACTCCCAGCAGCTCTCTTCTCACTTCCCCTAGTCCCCTCCTTGACTTCTCTCTCCCACACAACAATGCGAAATAGTGCACCCCTCAAAGAGCTACACGTGGCACTAGTAGGGATGGCCGGATCAGGAAAATCAGGTCAGGACTAGAATGGCTCTTCGATTATCAAAACGTTTCAGCGGTGGCAGTGAAGTACATCACGAAGAGGTTCATCGGAGAGTACGATTCCACTCTGGAGGACAACTACTGTCGACAGGAGACGGTCGGAGGACAGTGCCTGATGGTGTGGATGATGGATACGGTCGAAGGAACCGGCAAGGACGAGATGCGCTGGATCGCGTGGGCCGACGTGTACGTCGTCGTGTACGACGTGACGAGTCAACTCAGTCTGCAGTATGCGGAGGGGCTGCTCGAGAGGATTGCGCGACACGAACACGTTCTCTGTCCGCGCGAACATCGGACTCTGCTCGTCGGCAACAAGAGCGACCTCGAGAGGTACCGGCAAGTGTCAGAGACCGAAGGAGAGCGACTCGCCTCGCAGCACAAGGCCTACTTCGCAGAGTGCTCGGCGGCCAGCGACCTCCGACAGTTCACACAGAGTTTGCACTCCATCTTCCAGGTAGGGAAGTTCCGATAAAAGAACTTGGCGAACGTCCACTTTCCAGAATATCATCTCTGGAGCCCGCAGTCCTTCCCCGAGACAGTGCTCTTCCGACTCGGAAATCATCACTCCGAGAAAAGGCGCCTTCTCTTCTCTCCGATCCTCTTCGCGTTCATCGCAAGTTCGTGCCAAGACATCGACCACCAAAACTCCAGCTCCACTTCACAAGACTCCTTCTTTGAGCAAACTCAAGACTGGTAGCAAGCTGCTCAAGCTGTTTCACACCTGAAAAGTTCCACGTTTCTGCAATAAAAGTTCATAAATCTTTAATTCTAACTACTCATTATCGGTCGATTCAAACCGGGTTTACTGTCTGAAAAGAAAAAAAAAGAAATTGTGAACCGGCTGGTTTTCAGAGAATGTCGTACGTGAAAAAAAGAAGAACTATGAGCAGTTTGGACGCGCTCCTGAAAGCGACGGCGACCGGAAGTGAGTCGGATTGGGGTGTGAATCGGATCTTGAGCCCGACTTTCAGAAGAAGAGACGAACGCGATTGACAAAGCACTGAACACGCCGACCGACAGAATCATGAAAGCGACTCTCGAGTTCGAGAAGGCGCACACGATCAAATCGAGCGACTCGAGCACAGTCGAAAAGTAATCATCGATGGATTTCTCACATCCCCTTCTTGCTTTAGATTCACAGTTCTGAAGGCGACAATCGAAGACGAGCTGGAAGCAGCGAGAAAGTTGAAAGAGATGGGAGTGACTCCGACCGGTCGCAGATGCAACGTGGATCCAATTCCGCCTGCCGATCGGAAAGTCCAGAAGATTCACAGAAAGCAAAAGATGATGTAGACAACAATTCATTCACCGATTACTTCACACTGATTTCACTTGTTACTATGATCTGTCACTGAAAGAACCTCCTGTCTTCAACGTCTTCCGGACATTGTGATCGTCGATTCGGAGGTGGTCGCATTGATTCCCCTCGTCGACAAGTCTAACCCTCGCGTCGAAGTATCCCCAGCCTCGACCGTTCCCGTCATCCTCTTACTCGAAACATCGAGACCTCCCTTCGTCGAGATTCCCATCGTGTCGGGAACCTCCATCTCGCTCGAGTTCTCTCCGTGCACTGTCACCTTCCTGCCGTCTCCTTCGTCGTCTTCATCCTCATCCTTCTCCCCGTCGATCTTCTTCGTTTTCCTTCGGATTCCTCTTCCCCAATCCTCACTGAACTTCATCTTCTTTTTGCAGAAATGGAGTGTACCCGCTTCCCATTCGGCGTACAGCGCTCCCAAAATCGCATTGCCCTTGTAGAACATGAACTGGAAGATGAAGTTATGAGAAAGGAGAAGAATTCAGGCTCTAACTTCGTGGATGAGAACGGCGAAAAGGAAAACGGTCATGGTGGAGCAGACGATGACGCTCGCCCAGCCGGCGGTGTAGCGGGCGAGGTCTCCGTAGATTCTGGAAGAATAGCTGACGTCTTCTGAATGGACGACTCACGAGTCGAAGTCTTCCAGACGTTCTTGGTGCACGAAGATCTCTTCCTCCGACTCTGACATCCACGTGGCGGTTAGAAAAAGACAAGAAAGGAGTGTTGTTTGAAGAAAACTCCACGTTACAAAGGTGACAGAACCACGTTTCAAACTCTTCCACGTGCATTTCCTAGTCCCTCCTGGAGTTCCTCGTTTGTCTCCGACCGGTTTTCGATTTTCCCTTCGCAATGCCGTCGTCTATCCAGTTCTCCTTTGAATCGGCCGATCTTCCGAAAACTGCGAAAAACCTCGATTCTTCTACTTTTTCTCCAGTTCTTTAAGTATAAAATCGACGGATTACATCATCGGTTTCAACCGAATTCCCTATTCGAAATGTGGAAGTTCGTCATCGGAAGTGTCTCTTCGGCGGCTTTTCTCGTCACGCTCACCACCGTCTGGTATTCCGTCTCGATGCTCGGCGAGCTCGAGTCGTTCCGCGGACGCCTTCAAGAAGAGCTCGCCGACTGGAAAGAGGTCAGTGACGACACGTGGCAGCGACTGAACGAGATGACGTCACGCAACGCTCCGAAGAAGACCAATATTCTGAAGGCGTTCGTGCGAGGAAAGAGAAGCGGAGTAGACGATCAGTGCAGTGAGTTTCAGAAATTCAGAACCCTCGGGGCAGGTCTGTGACTGTTTCAGATTGCGCTGAGCCGACGAGAAACTGTCCGATCGGAGCTCCAGGAGAGAAGGGAGCTCCCGGAAACGCAGGACAGCCGGGACCGGACGGAGTGGACGGAGACGCCGGAATCCCGGGAGACGTTGTGAACCACGATATGCCGGATACGAAGGAGTGCATCAAGTGCCCGGCTGGACCGCCAGGACCTCCAGGACCACCTGGACCGATCGGAGCTCGCGGAGAGAAGGGACCAGTCGGACCACGAGGAGCTCTCGGAGACCAGGGAACGACGGGACCAGCTGGCGAGGCGGGAGATCAAGGACCGGCCGGATCGCCGGGAAGACAGGGACCACGCGGACCTGCCGGACAGCCAGGAACCATTGCGACCGTCGGCTTGGCGGGAAGACCAGGACCCCAGGGAGCTCTCGGAGCACCAGGAGTTCAGGGAGAGCCGGGAGTCGACGGCAAGGACGGAGCACTCGGAGCCCCGGGAAGGAAGGGAGAGAACGGAAGAGCCGGAAAGAGAGGGAAGGACGGCGTGTCCGGAGTGCCCGGAACCCGCGGAAAGCAGGGAGAAGACGCCGGATACTGTCAGTGCCCGGCGAGAACTGTCTGAACGTTCGAATAAAGATTCATTCCATTCACTACTTCTAAACTGGCTGCAGCAGTTTTTGAGCGACTCCCTCGAGTCCTTTGCTTTCTTCGGTCGCCGAGACCTGGAAAAGAGTCTTCTTTTGGTTCGCAACGTGTCTTTTTCACTCACTTGTCCCTCCAATCTGTCCGAAAAGTAGTTTTTGACGGCGTAGAAAACAGAAAGTCTCCAGAAGAGGACGGCGGCGATCAGAAGAATGACCGATTTGATGAGAGCCACTGCGAGAATCTTCTCGAAGAACTCCTCGTGATGGCTCTGCGAGTAGAAACGGAGGAAGCCTTCAGTGTCGAAGATGGCGATGAAGAGTTGGATCAGAGACACGAATCCCCAGAACAGGAACTGGCAGAACTGAAAAGAGAGAAGACTGGGGAAGGTGGGTCGAAGAGGATTACTGTGAAGAAGACGATCGGCCACATGAAGCGGTGCTTCTTCTTGCGGAGAGCGTAGAGGGTGATAAGGATGAGGACGAGGTGGAAGCCGATCCAGGAGAGCCACCACGGGAAGAGGAAGAGCACGTAGAGCGGAAGGACGAGGAACACTTCCAGAAGGACGAAGACCTTCGCGGCGTTCTGAAGATCGATCTTGACTATTCCTTTATTTATTCACAACTCACCACGACGTGACACTTCCCGAAAAGACATCGATACTTTGGATTGTCGGATTGAAAGTCGACGTAGAAATCGAAGACCTTCGTGAAGTACTCTTTGATGGGCACGTCGTCGAAAAGCAGAACCATGCCGTCGATTGACTTCTCGACGTCGTTTGACGTCTTCTCACTTTTGGCATTCTCATTCCCTTTTTCTCTTTCTCTCTCTCTCTCTCTCTCTCTCTCTCTCTCGAGAAGGTTATTGTTGGTGTGTAAACTGAAGAGTGCGCGCGAATCGGAGAGAGGTCGGACGGCCAGAAAAACACTATCAAATCATGTGTCTTCTCTTTTTGGAAACGTCTCGAGTAAAACAAAATGGGTGTGGTGTAAATATGAATCCAACTGATTTGTTTTCTAGAAAACGAAGAGAAGAGAAAGAAGACGTAATTCTGAAATGATGCGGAAGGCGCAGGAAGAGGTGGGGGATACTTCGGGAAGAAGGAAACACTTCAGGGACGTGAAGACTCTTTTGCTGGGAGAACTCTGTGTTTCCTAGTCACTCGGTTATCAGGAGACAACGGAAAGCTTCACACGGATTCGTGTAAACGTGAACTTTCTTCCAAGAATTGATAAGAAATTCGAAGAGCCCCGCCTGTCACGTGGCATCGTCAGTACGAACTCTCGGAGAGTCTGCCGTCAGTGCGATTCCCAATTTGTACGATTGATAATAAAAGCGATCGCGTAATTGCTTCTTAGATAGATGGAAGTGAGTTTTTTGTGGAAGAAGTGAGTTCACTGCCGTCGCAGCTGCCATTTCAGTCGACCTACTCTCCGCTCTTCGTCCATCTGCTCCAGGCGTCCGCCTTTTCGGCGCTCGTTTTGCTCGCTTGCGGCAAGAAGGGCAAACCGAAAGCGCCCACCTCGGTGGCCAAGAGCAAGGAAGACGCTGTGACTCCGGCGGCCGCTCCGGCTGCTCCGAAGCCGGCTCCTCCACAGTCGGCGGCTCTGCCGGTGACCCCGTCGGCTGCTCCCGCTCCTGAAACAGCTCCGAAAGTCGCCGACGCTCCGTCGAAGATGGCCGAGGAGAAGAAAGAGGAGAAAAAGGAGGAGGAGAAGAAGGAGAAGTCGAAGAAGGAGAAGTCGAAAAAGGAGGAGAAGAAGGAGGAGGAGGAGAAGAAGAAAGACGAGGAGAAGAAGGTGAGCCACGGCACTCATCGGGGGGAAACAGCGAACGTCTTCAGGAGGATGACGGCTACGAGAACTGTGCCGACATGACTCCCGAGGAGTTGAAGAAGATCGCTGACTCTGCCAACGAGAAGAAGGAGTGAAGAGCACTTCGGAAGAAGTAGCAGAGTCCGCGGGACACAGCCTGTCACAATGATGAATGCCCTTATGTTTATTGTATTGAATGAATGAATTGAATTGGAAGTGCACGAATCACGTGATCCCCGTGTATCAGGCAGAACTGATAACACCCCTTTCCGTTCTCCGATTCATTTCTCTCCGAAATGGTTCTCTCGGCGACGTCGAGCGTTCCGAAGCACAAAGTGAGACGTATCGTTCTGGGAGATGACACCGAATTGAACATCGAGAACACGCACATCTATCCGGAAGTGAGCCACCCGCGGTCTTCTCCCTCTAGCTCCTTCCGTTTCAGTGGTTCTACGTGTTCATCGCCATCGGGTTCGTGTTCTGCACCATCAGCTGCGCGATCTGGTTCTTCTGCGCAACGTGCAAACTCAAAAGTGAGCTGAACTACAACAGCGAGCTCCCAGTTTCATCCCGAATTTGCAGGAGAAAAGAAGCAGTGCACACATTCCACGTTCTGCGAGACTCGAATCATGACCGAGACGAGCCGAAACAGAAGCGGGAAAGACGCCAGTGTGCTCCAAGTGCACTCATGATTCTCCGTTTCGGTGAGCTCGCTCCACTGAACTCCTCGCTTATAGTTGTTTCAATGTCTCACAAGTTCTGCAAACTTCCGAGAAGAGTATAAGAAAAAATGGCAATTTTTTGTTTCTTCATTGAAAAGAAACCCAAAGACTTTGTTTGTTTCGAATAAACGTTCAAATTGAAATTGAAAAAAAAACGTTTCTAAATATTCGCTGAATTTTTTCGGTTCGGGAAGTCGTTCTCCGTTTCCTCAAAGGCTCCCGTTTTCTCGTTCGAGGGCTCGGCGCGCATATAAAAAGAGGGCATGAACTATATGCGCATAAAAGCCATAAAAGCGCGCGTTCGTTGATGAGTTGGATGGCTCCCGTGACGATCGTCGGACGGAGCCCTCACGGCCTACGGTATGACGAGCGGGCGGACCAAATGTCAATATGCAAATGGGTCTCGCGAGGAACAACGACGGCGTTTATTTGGAAAGAAGAGAGAAGCTGACGAAAAGGACGAAGAACTCTACGTGACTAGAAATGGATTAGCTCATCGGGATGTGAAACGGTCACAGAACGGCTTGAAATGTGTGGAAAAAGAAGCTCAGTTCCTAGTAGTTCCGGTTGGCTGAGGTGGGAAAAGGGGCAAAGTGGGCGTGGTGGGCATGGTGAGCAGATCGGAAAGGATCGATTCGATGGGAGTGGCTCCGAGGAGACGTGAGAAGAAGAGGCGGGAGATGGGAAGAGGACGCGTCGATTGGAGCATCTGGAGACACTCCTGGAGACGCTGGTATCTCTGGAAACGGAAGCAATTCAGTCGGAACGGGGGCAACGGTCCTCACATCGGCGGCCTTGTTCACTCTACAGTACTCCTCGAGCGCCGTCGTCAACTTGTCCACTATGTCCGTGATCTTGCTCTTCTCTTCGAGCTGCTCCTCGTCTGAAACTCAATTCGTATCTTCTTCGACTTCTACGACTCGGCGAGCACAAAAAAGAACGGAGCGGCGAGAGAGTGTGGGGAGCGGAGAGAGCGCAGAGTGCGAATGGCAGATGACATGTCGGTTGGGATTAGGGAAATGGAAGGCGAAAAGAAGCGGCCGGAAAAACGATAAGGAGCCGTGCGTGCGCGCGCAAGTGAGATGCCCCGGGAGTAATCCCTTCGGATTGCCCGCCCCACCTCATCAGAGCGCCAGGAGTACGGTAGGTCACACTACGGTAGCGCGGACTCACCACAACTGAATAGGAGGATCGCGCGGAGCGACGAGATCTCGACGATGTCGAGATGCAAGTCGCGAGTTTGATTCAGCTTCTCCTGGAACCCCTGGAACGGCTGCTCGTCGAGCACATTCCTCGGCTTCTCCTCCGTCTTTTCGTCTTCAGATTTCGAGACGCTTTCCGCAAAGTGCGTCGCCAGATTCGGCGCAAAGTTCGAATGGGCGAGCGCAAAAATGAAGATCGGCGTCCAGCTGTTTCGGAGCAGAAGCAGCTGATCGCCACGTGTCAGACTGGACATGCTCGTACGAGCCCAGCTCACAGTGGCGAAGATCGTCTGAGCGGCGAACTCGAAGATGGATTCTGGGGGAGAAAGAAGAGAAACGATACGAAGAGATCAGTTGTGGATACCTTTGACTGGCGGTTTCGAGAGCTGGGCGGCCATGAACGGATTGAAGAGGGGCGGCGGAGGAGCCGGAAGGAACGGGAACGAGGGACGGAAAAACGGGTTGGGAGGGAAGAACGAGGGCACTTGGACGGGCAGACGACCTCGTTGGACTGCTGAAACTGCGGTCTGAGTCTCATGGGATCTGCGGCCTGTACGGATGAATTGGTCTCACTTCCGGATAATCCGCTTTGTTTTGCTCACCTTCCTTGCGCATTCCCATCCGGATGCACTTCTTCAGACGACAGTACTGACACTGATTCCGGTGCTGCACATCGATAGCACAGTTTTTCGAAGCACGACAAGTGTACGAAAGAGAGCGACGGATCGATCTGAAATGAGTTCGGAAGTTGAGAAGATCAGAAGAGACGAGGACCTTTTGAAGAAGCTCTTGCAGCCTTCGCAGCTGAACTGTCCGTAGTGCTTCCCGCTCGACTTGTCCCCGCACACGACGCAGTCGGTTCCATCGGAAGATCCGTCCTGGTGGACCCCTGCGGCGAGGTGTGAAGAGCCGTCCTGGAGCTGCAAAAAGGACTACGGTAGGTGGGGAGAATGATTGACGGAGCCGCCAATTCTCTCTCTCTCTCTCTCTTTCCAACTTGCTCATAACTCTTCTGTACATATAATTAGAAAGCGCGCTTCTTTCGAAATGACAGGTTGCGCCATACACTGTGACGGGCGGGACATGTGCTCGCCCGCCATAAGGTACCCCCCGCAGAGAGAGAGAGAGAGAGAAGAAGCATCATTTTATGATCATTATCTCGCGACGAATAATTCGCGCCAAGACGTTCCCGTCTGTCTTCCTCTCTGCCGGTTTTATTGTCATTTGACTGGGTTCCGAGACGAGTTACAGCCGCGAGAAATGAAATATTCTCAAGATCCGGGCTCGGGGGGAGCCCACACAAAAGTCATAAGTGCCGGAGGCATTTCAACTGGATCCGAGGGATTCGCGAGAGAATCATGAGCACAAAGAAGTATCGAAAGGATCAAGAGAAAGAGGATCGATCTGATATAGACCTTCGAAGATCTGTGCGTTGAGACAAACCACGCATAGAGGTTCTGATCTAGTACGATTAGGGAAAGAGAAAGGAGTTCTCGGGACCGATCGGAGCCCGAGTATCTGGGTTCACAAGAGGATCTGATTGCTCTTCTGGAAGACTCAAACTGACCTCCTTCTTGATCTCGAGCATGTTGGCCGCCAGGATGTGCTGCCATCCGTTCACATCCATCGGAGGCCTCCACGGGAACACACTCGATGCGGTAGCAGCCGCAGCGGCGGCGAGCCACGGAAAGTTCGGAATCGGAAGCATCATCGTCTTCTCGAAGAATCTCTCTTTTCGTTGAGAGCGGCCGGATGTTGCGACACGGGATGGTCTCTGGGAAGACGAATTGTGCCCGTAGGGGTTGGGCAGATGGGTTTGGAAGATAGAAGAAGCGAGAAGAAGCGAGAAGTGGTCCAATTGGAGCGGCGGCGGCGGGGGGCGGGACTACGGTAGCTGTCGGGGCGGGAGCAGATGCCCGACTTCTCGGCTCGTAAAACGCGAAGGGGCGCTGAGAAGAGAAGCCAGGCGCCCGCCAGAGATGGATCCGAGATAACCGCACACATTTATCATATAGTGGAGAGGCAGGGAGATGGAATGGGATACTCGATTAGCACCCATTCGAAACGCCCGTTTCGGTCTCCGAGGAGCACTTTCCGCGACGCAAAACCCATTCGCAGGTCGGCTATTCTCTTTCGTTTTATCTCGTCTTTCCCGCCAGACTCGTTATTTCTCACTGGAATTCCCTCGGAAACGCGCTTCACCTTCGTTTTCCGAGCACACCTCGAAAGAGATCGACCGCCCATTCTTTCTCGGAGCCACGTCCAATTTGGCGCTTCTGCTCAAAATATTTTGTGAGGGGCTCTTTGTGCATTGTCCCCCTTGGCCACCGTAACCGGCGGATTCGATTAGATGCCTTCTGGCACTCGTCGAGTGGTCGCCCTTTCACTCGGCGCCACACAACCACCACTTGACGGCGGGCGCTCCTAATTGCACCACACACCGGGACCGACGGCTCTAATGCGATTCACAGAAGAAGAGGAATCTTGGAAGACAAGATAAATTCATTATATGAAATATTATGGGAGGCGCCTTCCGACGGGGAATGGAAGAAGAAAACGTGATGGAAAACCCGCCTTGGTGAGCAGATGAAAGGGGGAAAGAGTAAAGCGGACAGGAAGAAGCCGAAAAACGGGGTTTGCGAGATTGAAATGGAACGAAGAATCGGAAGAAGAGAACCTGGATGGATCTGGACAAACGGGAGTAGGATCACAATAAGGGGAAAATATAATGAAATTATAATCAATAGATGGAATCGAATTCCAGATTCTGCTGAAGAAGTTTGTGACCGGTTAGAACAGGAAAAAGATGAGGAATGAGATAAGGGAGGCGAGAAGAAGAGAAGACGGAGCGGCTCCGTCCTCGACGAGCTTCTTGTACTCTTCCATCTTCTCGGCGGGCGTGCGAACAGATGGCGTAGGCAGGGTGTGTGGTTCTGGACGGTCCGCACGAGCCGGCGGTGTGTACATGATGATGTTTTCGTCAGCTTCTTCCGATTCATCCGTTTTTGGCATCTGAAAACAAACTGTTCCGAAAAGGTCCGAGAGATTATGGCTCACTTCAATCATCTGTTTCTGTGGAACGTATTCTTCCTCGGAATCCGATTCTGGGAGCGGTATAGGCTTGGCAGTCGTGGTAGTGGTCGATGAAGTCTTGGCAGCTTTTCTGAAGTTGACCGGCGGGTAAATGATGGGCTCAGAAGTAGTGGTGACATGTGGAGTTGGAGTTGGAGTTGGGGTAGTGGTGGTAGTGGTAGTAGTGCTTGTTGTAGAAGTGGTTGAAGTTGTAGAAGTGGTGGGAGTAGTTGAAGTAATCGCCGATTTGACGAAGTTTCTCGGGGGATATACGATTGCGCTAGGATTGACGATTAATATCTGAAAACCCAAAAAGTTAATGAAGAATAGATCTAGAAGTGTCTTACAGCTGGAGTGGCATTGAGATCCATCGGTCTGATGTAAGGTTTCCTGTTCCGGTAGTAATAGTCAGTTTTTGACTCTTTTCTGGCAGTGGCTGGAGCAACTGAAGAAGTCGTCGTCGTGGAGAGAGTGGTCGTGCTCGGAGGAGCACGAGTCGTCGTGGAGAGAGTGGTCGTGCTCGGAGGAGCACGAGTCGGCGTGGTGGTAGTCGTACTAGTTGGAGCAGTAGTGGTGGTGGTTGTAGTCGTCGAAGTGGATGTAGTAGTCGTGGGCGCTTCCTTGAGTACTGGCCACTGTCTTCTGTCCTCTCCGAAACGGCGCCGAGCTTCGTACTGCGATTGCAGACGAAGTCGTTCTTGGTGCTGCTTCCTCTGTTCTTCCTCGCGGGCCTGCATTTCTTTTTCTCTATCCGCTAAGATCTGCTTCATCCGCTCGTCGTACAGTCTTTTATGCTCTTCATAGCTCATTGTTGTAGTCGTGACTGCAGTGGTTGTAGTGGTCGTCGAAGCGGTAGTCGAAGTGGTCGGTAAGACACGTGGTTGAACGGCTCCGGGCTTCGGAGGCGGCGGTGGAGGCACCCATGCGGTTCCCGAATTCAACGGATTCACACGGCGCCATGGAGGGACTGATGGGTCTTCCGGCAACTCCGATTCCTTCTTCTCGACAGATTTTCTCATATCGAACACGTTACTGTTTTCGGGAGTGTCGGGAG
Organism: Caenorhabditis sulstoni; assembly: GCA_963966605.1. Classification (NCBI taxonomy): domain Eukaryota; kingdom Metazoa; phylum Nematoda; class Chromadorea; order Rhabditida; family Rhabditidae; genus Caenorhabditis; species Caenorhabditis sulstoni. Next base: position 4,074,082 of record OZ016475.1, read on the forward strand.
TCGTCGGAACCTCCTCACTATCGGCGATCTTGTTGTTCTCGTTGAACTCCTGCTCCGTCTCCACTTGGAGCTCATCGAGATCTTCTTCTTCTTCTTCTCTGGACTCCGCCCCTCTCGCGACTCGATCCACCAGATCGATGTTGCAATAATCCCCTCTCGTGCACCAGCAGCTCGTCTAAAACGATAATAGAGTAACTTAATACACTCGAAAGATGCCGAAATCTTCCAAAGAGATCTGGATCGCTTTCAACGAAAAAACTGAATTTGGTTCCACCTGATTCCGTGCCTGCCCCTTAGATAGCCCTCGTAAATGTACATATTGGTGCGAAATGTGTGCATGTTACACCAACATTTGATACCACACCGAAAGATGAGCAAACATAGCCGCCTCTTCTTCCATTCACCCTTCTGCACCTGCTAATTGCTACAGAACGGGGTACAGATACTGTTTTGTCAACAAAAGTCAGCCCGACTCACCACGTCGGTTCCTTTCCTCACTTCGGCCTTGCACCGATCTCCTGCAAACTCCTTCTTGATTGGAACACACGCCAGATACTGCTTGGTCCCGTAAAGTATCACCGCGCACGCGCCGAACTGAAATAAGTTCCTCGTTTCATTCCGATCAGATCAACAGGTGCTTCGTTTCTTTTTGAGTATCTCTCTCTCTCTCTCTCGGCCCCCATCTGTTTGCGGTGTTCTTCCCTTCGGTGATGAAATCAAAAAAGCCGAAAAGTGCACACCAGCTGCTGCCGCTTCGCGCACTTTTCAACATCTCGAAATGCTCTCGAAAGAGGCGGATGCTCTCGGTGCCAGCACCTGGCGAAGACACGATCATAAAAATGTGGCACCTGGAAAGTGCGCACAGCTGCACAGATTCACTGTTTTTTCTTTCGAATCGAGAACCGTGCTGACTGGAGACAATCTCTATTCAAATAAAAGATTCGACCTTGTAGTGTTCGTCCCTCAAAGAAAAGAGAATGTTGTTGTTTCAATCACTGTGTTTTGGAAAGTGATTTCGCCGCTTTCGAAATGCCTACTGTCCTCAAATACTCATAAACAGAACAATACGGTTCCATAGAAAAAGAGAAACTGTTAGTGAACCTATATGTAGATATTATCGGCATCCAATTTCACAGACTTTTATCTGATTGTCAAATTCGCTTCCCCACTTTCAGGACCAAGTATTCAAGGTCTTTTGTCGCGGAACGGCGGATTCCCATGACTCAATTGAGCTTCCGATCTCTTTCTGTCTGAAGAGGAGACCCCCGGTAAACACTGTCTGAGGTGATTCCGAGAGGGATTCACACGCTGTACTGATCAGCGATTGCGAAAACAAACTCACATGGGTACTATTGTTGTGCAACTCGCACCAATCCTGGTAGCACGAAGTTCCGCCCAAACGAGTCGAGCAGTTGCATCTGAAATTGAAACGTTTCTTTTCGTTCCCAGTCTTCTTGGTTCATCGCTTCCCACTTCTTCGACTAGCTGTTTCGGATAGAAGCCGATGAGGCGTGTGTTAACAAGTGAACATAAGGTTCGTACGGAATAGTACCCGTCCGTTGGCCTGTTTGTTTTTGGAGCTGTATGGGAAGAGCACGGCTCGCAATCGGGAGCACAATGATAGAAAGAGGGAGAAGCACGCCGGAACGCATGAAAAGCTTAGCCGAAATGTCAAACAGGCAGACGAGATAGCGAGTGATTGGGAGAGAGGCAGACATGCAAAAACGCGAGCTTGGATTTCATTTTGTGCTCCCACCTAATTATAATAATAACCCTGCGAGGGCAGAGAAAACAAACATTAAAAACGGCGGACGGCACAGAGGAGAAGCGCTTTTTCGAGGGGAATGATCATCGGATTCGAGTGTTCATCAGACTGGAAATGGAGAATGACCCTCAAAGCGACTTGATTTCGCTGGTTTCACCTCGACAGCGAGAGCGTCATCTCCGTTGTCGTTGTGATTGTAAAAGTGTCCGATGTCTATCTCCCTCTCACCTCCTTTTTGATTTATTTTATTTTCGCGCGCGCGTGCGTATCTTGTCTCTTGCGTAAGTTGGAGTTGCAAATGCCGCCAAATGTGTTGCTCTGTCTGTTCTCTGCTGATGTGACTAAGTAAGTTTGGCGCGGCGCGATGCAAATACGACTACAGAATGAGTGTGAATGGCGGAGAAACGGGCGGATGATAACGAGGGACGGGCGGACGAACGGGCAAGATGATCGAGCGATTGCTAACAGTTTTTGACACATTTACTACGAAAGCGGGGAAACGCAAAAAGAGTTGGGCATTTAAAGGCATTGTTTAGTGATGATAAAAGAGGAGCATACACATGTAAGCGTACAACACATAATGCAAAGAAGAGAGAAAGTTTGTTTGTGGGGAAAGGAAAAAGTCGAGAAGAATAAGAAAGGGGAGTCGGAAGCGGAAAGGCCGCAGTTAGGAGGACACTCGTTTGGACTCTTTTATATTCAAAGAACGTACCGTATTGCGGAAGAGAAGTGCGGGACGAGGACGGCGAAGAGAAGAAGACTGAGGAGCGGAAGGAGGCGCATCAGAGAGCCCCTTCACTGACCAGAGCCGGATTGACGAGCACTCGGAGACCTTCTGATGAAGTCGTCGTCGTCGGCACTGCTGACAGTGCTCCGACAGAGTAGAAGACGGGAATGGGCTGTGAGAAGGAAAGGGATGGGGTTGGGGCGGCTGCGGCAGGGGTGGGAGAGGGGGCGGGGTCACAAATAAACGGGGCGGAGGGAGAACACGAGGCGGCGAGGCGACGGATCGAGGAGCTGCGACTGACGATTATCACCGAGGAAGGGTTGCGCGTGGCCAAGATTGACATGCCAAAGGCTCTGAAATGAGAAAGTATCGGACCGAGAAAAATGGGAGAAATTGCGTGGGAGCCGCGAGACTGATAGCGATGATGGGAGAGCCAGATGACTCAGAATCAAGAAATGATGTTTTCTATGCTTTTTGAAGTTTGCTTGGAGAAAGCATCCGAAAGATGCACGCGAGAGAGCATCCAATCAGAATTGTTCACAACCGCCTGTTCCCTAGACACATTCCACATAATTAGATTTTTGGGGAGCGCTTCGAAACACATTTCGCATGTTGCGGATGAGCTCGCGAGCGGCAAAAAAGTGCTCCGAGCATAATCGAAAACAAAAGTGGGCGGATCCGGGAAAACGAGCGGATACGAAAACATTCGAAAATTAGCGAAACGAATGGGTCCCGGCTGGCTGTATTGCGTTTTCGGTCTATTACTATTTGTATATTTGGAAGAGGAAGTCTACTTCCGCGCAAGAAACCAGCACGTGCTGAAATCCGACACCCTCCGATTCCATGGGATCCGCCGGCCAAACGTTCTCGAGATTGTTCTTACGATTTCTGAGGGAAAGCAAACTAGAGAAGGAAAGGATTGTAAAGTGTAATGAAAACGAAGAAGAGAGGAGTCGAGGTGGCAAGTATCCCGCGGAGAAGAAAACGGACAAGTAGAAGCCATTTGCATATCACTTTCAATCGAAAACTTAGGCTAATTCTTCTTTCTGCGCATTTTGGAAAGTGCGCCGGTCGGTGCTTTCCTCGGTCACAAAAACAGCCGCGCAGTAATAAAAAGAAGGGAACTGTGTCAACAAACTGCCCGCGGCAGGTGTCTAGTGCATCATAGTGCTCTCAAAACGTCTTCTCTGTTCAGAAATACGATAAGAATCGGGAAAAAAAGACGGATTAATAGAGTGAAAATCAGAGAATCGGGTTGAAAAGCGAACATTTTTCTGGGAAAACTACAGTAAGTTAAAGGCGCATGGTTTTTTTCGAGCGGCAAGTCTTGAAACGATTACAGTACCTGTGGAATGAAATCAAATCCAATTTCTGCATTTTCTGTTTCGGCACCATTCCAAACGCAACATCGCTCATCAAAAGACGTCTTTCGCTCGACTTGCTAGCCATTAACGAGGCAAAGCGCGCTGAAAAATAAGTGAAATTGTCTCTCGTTTTGCTTTCCGGGAGGGGGATCTCTTCGACGCCGAATTCATTTCGTAGGGGACTCCCTCCTTCCTCTTTTTCAGTCCGTTTTGTTTATCAACAAAAATGCAAACAACAATAATGCATTGAAAGTGACTCACAGTAACCACCAAAAAACGAGGAATTGGAATGATATTGAAGAGTTTTGGGGAAGGGAAGGAAGGGAAAAGAGTACCCGAGAGTCCGGTCAGTTCGTCTCTCTCGTACATTTCGTCGTATTGAAGGACTTCCGGACTGTCGAAGAGTGGCCGATCCTGAAGAGCACACGACTCCGCTTCGGTGTACTTCTGAAGATATTCCAGGTTCTCGGTGCTATGCCGACGCTACATTACCTGAGTCTCGGCATCATCCGGAAGACAGCTGGATCCTTCCTCAACTGCCTGAGTTTCCACGTCGATTGCGTATTCTCGGAAGACGGAGTTCTGGAGAAATAGGCCGCAACTTTCTTCGATATTATTCTCTCTTTTCCACAAAGACGGCTCTTCGGGCTCCGCAAATTGCGTCGCTTTCTTCTTGTTTCGCTGTTGCGTCTCCTTGAACTTTACACATTTTCTTTTCTCCGGAGACACTTCGATCCTGAACTCTTTGGCCATCTGATGCTCCGATTCTTGTTCGTGGATGCTCATCGGATCTTCGTAGAAAAGGTCCGGAGAGTCTCGTTTCTTTTTGATTTCCAGTTCTTCTGAGGGTGGTTGAGTATCTTCGAAAGCGGTCAACTGAGCTTCATATCCAGTGATGAAATTGAGCGAGAACTTGGTTTTCGGGGGTGAAAATTCTAGATTCACGGCGTCTTTTTCTTCTGGAGGCTGTTTGACGGGCGAAAAATAGTCGAAGATGTTCGAAACTTCTGGAAAAGAGAATTCAGACGAAGTCGTGTTCAGGACTACCTGAACAGTCTGAGTTCTCATCCTCGGATCGTTCCTCTTCTTCTTCTTCATCAGAATCCGCTTTTTTCCGTTTCGGCGCCGGCTGCACCACTTCCAGCGAATTCCGCCTTCTAGGGGTCAACGAAGCGAACACCTGCTCAGGGCTTTTCCGACTCTGCAGAACTGGCGGCGAGCGTAGAAGCGAGACGTTCTTCGGAATCGCCGGAGAGATGATCTTCAGCTTCGAAAGCCTTCTAGAAGGCGTGGACGTCTTCTGAATATCCACATGCTCCGTCGTGACACGCTCGGGTCTTCCGCAAGGCGTGTCAGAAACCCTTCGGATTCTCTTCGGGACGACCACTTTCAGCTTCTTCTTTTTCCGTTCGCCGGACCGTTCCTGCCCGAGAATCTCGCTCCGATTCGGTCGATAAGTCGACGAGCACAGCCACTCGTCGCTTTCTTTTCTCCTAAGTTTCGGCCCGCCTTTCTCCATTTCTGGTCGTTTTCCTCGTTTCGAACAATCAGATTGAAAGGGATAAAACAAAAATAAAACTTGTGATGCAAAAGGAACAGCAGATCATGACACAATTATTAGCTTATTTATATACTTTGTTTCATTTTTGCAAGACGGAAAAGTATGCAATAAATAACTAAAAACCAGCGGCTCTTGACCAGAAAACAACCCATATTTGGAACAAAAATTATATAATTAGTAAGAAAAAGTGAAGCGAAGTTGAATAATTTTGAATCAGTTCTTTGTTCTGCGCTTCATCATGCTACCGGAATCATCGCGAATCAAAGAGAAGAACGAGGAGGTCGCCGAACCGTTCTCCCGTTCTTCAGGCTCCGGGGTTACTGTAGCTCGACGCATCGTTTCGAGTCTCGTTCGAACGGCTTCTAGCAGAGCGTTCGGCACATTCTTCGTGTTTTCGAGCTGTAGGATCGCACGATCCAGGTATGAAATTTCGTCATCTCTCTGAAAGAAAAGGGAGAAAGTGATGAAATTCGTCAATTATCGGATCGACTCACAGATTTCTTGTTGGCGATCAAATCGAGGAACTCTTCAATGTTGCTCTTCCTGAGCAAAAAGATGACAAGCGGATTGGAAGGAGGTCTGTGGTCATCTCCGTCGAGAAGGAATTCAGCGGCGCTTTCGCACGCCTTCTCCCCGACTCTCGGAATCAGAAGAATCGAGCCGACAATTGAACGGATCGCAGCGTCCGGTAGTTCTTTGAGGGTGGAGCACAGATAACGAGCATCGGTCCACATCTTGATCACATTCACAGACTTCTTCTTTTCCAAAATTTTTTTGAGAGTCGGAGCGACCTTCTTTTCCGGTTCGGATTCAGCAAAAAGAGAAGTGTACGCGATGAACTGCTCGTTCGTCTCAAGAGTCGGCAGCACCATCATTCGTAGTCTCGAATGGAAGTCGTCGATTCTCGTGCGAAGTTTCGAGAGGTGCGCTCGACTTTTCATGATTTGCTTCAATTCGTTCAGAGGGACGTTGAAAGCTGGATCGAGAAGGAACTCAAGTGAGGCCATGTGCAGCTGCCATTCGTCAATCTTATACTGCACTGCCAGCTCGAGAGAATCTGCGAACTGTTGCTCGTCGGTCGTTCCGGCTAACCCTATTATTGTTTCTTTCCGATACTCGGCGTCTCCCACGAATCTCTTCCGATCACAGCCGTAGTCCTCGATACGATCGATAGCAGTAATGGAAGCATCGTTCTTGCTGGCCTCGTTGATCAAGTTCGACGCGGGAGCGGTGACGAGATCCGAGAGAGCGACTCGATCTTCAAAGATCCGGAGACTCCGCTCATATCGTCTCAACTTTTCATTTTTCGTCCAGCTGAGCTCGCCGTTTTCAACGTTTTCGGGTGGATGCAGAAGAGAAAGACACAGAGCGTAAGTAGATGACTCGTGAGAGTAGAGTCGTTTGATCTGAAGGGCATTAGTTAGGCAGAAACTGAAAGGAATACTCACCAATTCGATACTATTCCGTTTTCCATATTTCTCGAAGAAGTTTATTTTCTGCCGCACGTCTTCGCTGCATTCTTTTCTCGTGTTGTACAGTCGAATCGGAGTGTACATCGGATCTCCGACCACGTTCTCCGACACAGGAATGTCTTCCAGTCTCATCTCCCTCTGCCGTCTCGCCTCGTTCAGTCTCTTCTCGCTGGCTGCGATTGCGTCCACAGTCGCCAGAAGAGTCTCGTCGCTCGAGTTCAGCATCGCACACGCGTACACATCTTCCATGTCGGTGGGAACGTGTGGCGAGTCCATGATCTTCATGCACAACTGGTGTACGACCGGAACGTTTCTCGCCTTCATCACCTCTCCGATGTACTTGCTGAGACAGACGGCATCGTTGGCGTTGAGGGCGGCGAGAGCACAATATGAGATGGCAGTGGCTATTGGTGTATCGATATTAAGCTGTCTCGCGAAACTCAGAACTTTCTTCAATTGCTTGTAGTTTGTCCCTAGAAACACGACGTCACGAAGAAGTGAATCATGAGAAGAAAGCCTGAAATAAGAGGAGTAGTACGGTTTTTCGGAAAAGACTGACTTGATAGCAATCGGCATCATAGTGCATCCCAGCTCGAGTGCCGCTTCGATCGCATCCAGCCAATCGAGCTTCTCCTTCGCCTTCTTCGGCGATATCGGGAGAGCTACTCTGGCAAAGAAGCGAGATCTTCCGAGCAGCCGATCATCCTTCTGTGTCGCTTCTGACATCAACTCGTCGCTTTTAGCGAGAAGCACCTCGGCACTTTTCGCTATTCCCAGTTTTCTCTCGTTGTGCTCCTGCGGCTCCTTCGGATCAATTGTCAACACGAGTGCCATCAGATCGGCAGTTATCCGTTCGTCCTCGAGAATTTCTCCGGCTATCAGTTCGAGAGCCTCTTCTGTCGTCACGAGGTCTCCGTAGATTCCCTTTGCCATGTTGAAGACGTCGTCTCGCAGAGACGCCCATTCTTCGAGAGAATGGCAGTTTCCGGATCTCGAGAGCTTTATCAGAACTCTTTTGGCGCCGTCTCTGTGAAGTTGAATCGATTAATTGTCTGTTGATTTTTTCAGTGACTCACGGTTCTCGCATGCTCTCGAATATCGACTTGAAGGTCATCTTGACACCTCGAGCCATAAGCGATCCGAGAGAAGAAGTGACATTCGAGTACTTGTCGACAGGGAGATCCCCGAGAGACTTCATCAGATCCGCTCCAGTCGATGTCATATTCAGAAGCACTTCCAGGATTACCTGATCGTCCACCACGTCCGGACGTTCATTCCGGTACGCAACCAGCACTGCCGTCGTCCGTTCATTCGTCTGTTTCAGAAGCGAAACAACGGCGTCTCGAACGGTCTCTTCGGTCTCCGACGTCGCCACTTTCCATTCGATGAGTCGAACAATTGAGTGAGCATTCTCGATGAGCTCCGAATCGAGAAGTTTTGCGAATCGGTTTGTAAACGACTGCAGACTGGAATCGTGGAACGAGGTGATACTTTCGCTGACAGAACAGCAGATTTCGATGTATTCCGAGTAGCGTTCCCACATTCCCAAGTCGTGAATCAACTCCTCGTAGCCTCTCTCGATGGCTATTTTCAGAAGATTCACGCAGTTATCGGTCATTCCGCACTCGAAATCGATCTTATTCAATGTCTCTCGGACCCACAAGACAAAGTCAAATTCTTGTTCATCTTCGATGTTTCCGACGTTCACATTCCGGATCAGACTCTCCGCGTCTGGATGTTCAGCGAGGATTTGATTCATACGTTCAATGATTCCGTCATGCTGCTCCTCAAGTTCCCATTGCTCTTCCTCTTGATCCGAGTCTATTCTCGGCATGAGAACCTCGTACTTCGGTGGAGGCGTACAGGTGGGGATCGCCGAGAGAATGCGTTTTTGGTGCCTCCGCATCACTTCCATATTCGATTGAATCACCCTTTCCAAAGAGTCGACGTCTCCGTTGTGGGCAAAACTGAGAGCCGCGTCGAGACAACTTTTCTTCCGAGCAATCAAATAAATCTCGACGTCTCCCTTGATTCGACACACTTCCAGCATTCTCCAGTGGTGTAGCAGTCGGATCTGCCACGTCACACTCGATTCCCCAAGAGAGAGCCCCAGATCAATGAGTGCTCTATGTACTTCGAAGTCGTCGGAATCCGCATTTGCGCATTGTGCTGCGACCCATTCAGAGTCTTTGATTCTTTTCAGGATGTCGTCGACGTCTTCCACGACCACCTTGTTCTTCGAGCACTTATCGAGCCATTCTGATTTGAGCACCACGTCTATATCGATTGTGTCGTACGTCTCCGCTAACTCTCGAGCTCTCGTGTAGTCGTGTTCCACTAAAGTTCTATTGAAAAGCTCTTGAAGAGTTCTTGTCGGCGCGTGAATCAAAGCGAAGTCGAACTTAGCTTTGTAAGTGGCCATCTGAAGCTGCTCGGCAGGCTCTCCCATCGCCATTCCAAGAAGTTTTTTGAACGAGATCCAAACGGTGGAAAACCAGAGCTGTCCAGCCTGCTGCACTCTCTTATGGGCCGCCTCGCGGAGCACCGAGTTGTCTCCTTCTGCCGAGAGCAGGAAGATCTCTCTTCTCGCCGGAGAGACCATCACCGTGTGCTCACTGTACACGTCCTTCTCTTCTCGATCTTCTTCCACTTTTTGCTCTTTTATCGAAAACATTCTCTCTTCCAAATCTTCCAAAGAACATCGAAGGAGATATCCGGAATCATAGATCACAGCAATTTCCTGAATAGATGAAATTCAGAGTTTAGAAAAGAGAAAGAAATTGCTTACATCAGCATCCACGAAGCAGGCTTCGACAGGTCGAGGCCCACTGATGAAGTTGAAATGAAAACGGACGTGGAGAGAAGGAATCTCGAAGAGATACAAAGATCCAGAAGTGGCCACAGAGACGAGAAGTTGCGAATCAAACGAGAGTGACAGCTTCGGAAGGTATGTCAGGAAGGAGGTGGAGAAGGGAAGACGGGAGAACCAGCTTTCTGTAGGCTCTTCGCAAAATTAGAATACATCCGAAGGAAAAGATCTTACCGTCTGGATGGGATATTCGGATCGGTTCGACGTACGGGTCCATGTCCATCATTCGAAAAGAGCACAGTCCTGCCGGTGGGTTCACTGCGGACGATTCCTTATGATGAGCTGCGACGAGAAGCAGGTTGTACTGTGGAAGTACGAGGAAGGATCCTGTTGGACCGATGTCTAATTGGATAGACCACATTTTTGAGTATTTCGAGAGTCGGCCGATTTTGAACGCGGAGAAGACTCCGGAGTACTGGAGGACATAGAGAATCTCGATAAACTTGTCACTGGAGGAGCTCGAATGGTTCGGAACCGTTTGCATTCCGCACACTGCAGTGTTTACATCGAAAATCCCTTCGTGTAATTCCAATGGAATGTCATAGCAGTAGACTCCCATGTTGTCGAAAACGTCAATGTGTGGAGTGCTTCTGGAGGAAAGGAGCAGGGTGCTCGAAGAGGAAAACTGCAGGAGACAGTACTCGGGAGACGTCTCTTCGAGCACTTGCACACTCGACTCGTGCTCCAGAATCTCCCCGCTCATTTGATAGATGTTCAACTGACGAGCATAACTCATCAGAGCCACACGGTCGCATTTCCTGAAAGGAGGAGTTGCGAGTCGGAAGTAAAACGAGGGAACTAACGGAGAAACCGCCATTTTGCAGAACGGAAGAGATTCCACATAGTTGGCAATTTGTACAGGGATCCGAAGATTCGGAGTCCGCATTTCCACGTTCGACGGCCATTTCAGCAGATCGTATCTGAAGAGATGTTCTTGAAATCGGAGGAGAAAACTCTTCAAAATACCGTTCTTTCAATAAAATTTTTGCATTTTCATCTTCTCTTGATAATTGTTTGTCATGATTTGTGCCTCTCATATGAGCCATTGTTCACTTTCAGCTCTGAAATATTATTTTCTTAAGAGAAACAGAAAAAGATCACAGTGTTGTCCGCGTAAATCGACAACGCAGCGTTGTGCAAGCACAATGACGACAACTTGCAGACGAATAGCAACAAGTTTTATTCATCGGCGAGTGATCACATCTCGCTTGAACGCTGAAGGAGATTAAGAAGGAAATGTAAACGTGTATTTCAAGCATGTTGTTTTTTTTTTTCAGACGCTGTTGCAGTAATCATTTATTCTAAATTGGTGCGGTTTGAACTGGATATCCGACTTAATAACCGGAAAGATTAATAAACTCCGAGATTCTGTGAAAATAAATATGAGGAACGCAATTGAGGGCAGCTGGGCTGACATAGATACATTCCAGACTCTGAAAAAATGAACAACCGTTACAGAACTAATTTAAAATATTTAAATATATGATTTTTTTTCGAATTCCCCAATTCGCTGCGAAAATTACCCGCATCCACAGTAATTTAAAGGAACACGATAAGTTAATATCGTTTGGTCTCGGCACGAAGCCGATTCCGCTTATTTATTTCCAGTCTTTTTTTTTCGGAAATTCTCTCCCGCTTCCGTTGATTCTGTAATGCTCGATTTGAGCTCGTGTCGCGATTTTTCATCCGCTTCTCTTGTTTTGCTGGCAACGACACTCCGCTTCGGACGCGCTGCCACGGCGGCAAACCGTGTAATTTGAAATCTGAAGCCCTACTCTCACCGATAGATTTTTCGAATTCTACGTTTCCGCTAATCTGCATCATGTTTTTTCAAATAAAAACTTTTCGAAAAACTTACTTACTCAAGGAAATTGAGTGAGTAAGTTTTTTTTCCGTTCTTTTTGGGTTTAATCATAACTTTTAAATACAGTGCCTGTTAAAACATCTGTCAGTTTCTTCTCTTGCGTTTTAAGTTCACAGCCAATTATTCATCCATCTCATACTTTTCAGGGCATGAGTTGTTACTTGAAAGTATATGGTCGTGTGAGACCATCGGCCAGTGGAGGCGAGGACATCGCTCTATCCGTTATTGACAAGAACCAGGTTCGCGTGGAAGCGGACGGAAAGTCGCAGAAGGTGTACGAGTTGCACCGGATCTTCTCCAGCAACGTTACACAGGAGGAAATTTTCTCTTCGGCTGCCAAGCGCATGGTTGAAGAGTGCACAGAAGGAATCAACGGAACCATCTTCGCGTACGGACAGACAGGGTCCGGAAAGACTCACACGATGCTCGGACCGGCAGATTCGTGGTCGGATCCTGTCGCGAAAGGTCTCATTCCCCGATCGATCGAATATCTTTTCGATCAACTCGAAAAAAAGGCGAATGAATGCCAGAAGTTCACTTTCCGAGTGAATGTGGAATTCGTCGAGCTTTACAATGAAGAGATTTTCGATCTTTTGAGTTCGCAGAGCAAGATCATCCTGAGAGACACCGGAAACGAAATTCAATTAGTAGGCGCTAAATCGGAGAATGTGGACAACTCGTTGGACCTAATGCATGTGGTGAAAAGAGGATGGCAGTCGAGAAGGACTGGAGCGACTGCGATGAATCGGGACTCGTCCAGATCACACGCTCTGCTTATTGTCAAAATTGATACGGAGTCAGTGACTGGAGACTTGCGGACGACCAGAAGATCGACTTTGAACCTCGTAGATCTTGCCGGGTCTGAACGCCAGTCGCACACGAAGGCGTCCGGCGAGCGACTGAAGGAGGCAACTAACATCAACTCGGTAAGTGAGTTCGAAAGATCACTTATCTGAAAGTAGTTTTCAGTCCCTCACTGTTCTTGGTCGATGTATCCGTCTTCTTTCAAAGCCCATGACAGCTCAAACCTTCATTCCATATCGTGATTCGCATTTGACTCACATTCTGAAGAACTCACTGGGTGGAAACTCGAAAACGACAGTCATAGTGAACATGCATCCTGATCGCGCCTTCATTTCTGAGAGCTCTTCAACATTGCTTTTCGCCGAGGCTTGCACGATGATCAAGAACAAAGTGCTACGAAACGAAGTGATGACGGGAGACCAGGAGAACAGCTACAAGAGAGCCATTCAGGAACTTCGTCAGGATGTAGAGACAGCGCGTGCAAAGGCCAGAGAAGAGTTCACGAGGCGATTGGAAGAATCAGAAGAGAATCATCGTCGTTTGTCGGCTGAGGTGGCCGCTTTGAGGTCAGAAAACACGGAACTCCGCACCAAATACAACTTAGGCCTTGTAAAGTACTCGATCAGCTCTGAGAGCACCGAGATTCCGGAGCGTCTCCAGGACTTGTTGGCGTCGCGGAAACTCAGCGAATCATCCGAAAACATCTCTGCGAAAATGCTCACGTTGGCATTGGAACTGGAAGCCACTGAGCGACGTTGTCAACTGCTTCAAGAAGATCGGGACGAGATCAGAGAACGGCTCCACAACAACACCATCCAGATGCAGACGCCGCAGAAGCGACGCGCCAGCTCAAGACCGCAGCGTCGTGACACAATCTATCAGCCGTCGCCTTCTCGTCTCAATGCATTGCGAAATGAGGACTCGGAAGCGGACGAGAAGATGCATGAACTCGAAATGCGAGTCGAGCAACTAGAGACAGAGAATCAGATGTGGAAGAGCAGATATGAAAAGGCGATGGAGGAGAAGTTCAAGACGGAAGAGTTGCACGGAGAAGAAGTCGCCCGACTGAACCTCAATGTGGAAGTTCTCTCAAAGGAAAACGCCGAAGTTCTCGCTGAGAATGCGGATTTGGAGGCCAAGGTGATCGGAGGAAGCAAGACGCTCAACAATCTGCTCAATCTTCTGAACAAGGAGAAAACGGCTACTAAGGACGAAATTGCGAAGAGAGAAGAGATGGAAATCCGACTGGCACAGGAGATGGAAGGTGAGAAACATAGACTTCAGAACACTTCTAAACATGTTTCTGTTATCAGATATGCGGAACCACTACTTATCGAGGATCAACAGCATTGAAGAAAACGCTTCGTCCATTCAAAAGTTCAACACTTCTTCCACTCAAGAGATGAAAGAAGCGCTTGAACAAGCGTACGGAGAAGTTCGTGATCTTCAGAAAGATGTTTCAATGAAGCGCGAGGAAATCCAACAATTGAATACGATAGTGGAAGAGATGACTGCGAGTTTGAATGTGAAAGAAAACGAAGTGAGCAAGAATGGCTGCGAAATTGCCGAACTCCGCGAAACAATCAATGCGAAGCAAGTTGATCTGGTCACGAAAGATGAGATGATTTCACAACTCGAAAAAAAGACTGAAAAGTTCGCCGCATCCACTGCTCGAATCGCCGTCCTGGAAGATGAAGTGCAAGCGAAGGAAGCTGAACTTCGATATGTCCGATTCAAGTTCCAAGAAGCGAAGGAAAACGAAAATCTGCTGAAGAATAGCATGGAGGACTACAAGAAGTCGCAGGAAGTTATACTTCAAAATTATCAAAAGGATATAGAGAACACGAGAATGAAGGCACAGCTGGAAATAGAGGACTGTAAGAAGTCGTATGATTCTCTGAAGACGGCGTTGGACGTGCAGAAGAACACATACGAAAAACAGAGATCTGCCTCAAGCAAGAAGTTCGACGACAAAATAGCAGAGCTCAAAAAGTATAATAACAAACTGTTTTTTCTTGAATTTTTAAACTTTTGCAGAATGTTCGCCGAAACAAGAATATCCGACCTGAAAGAAAAAGAGGACCAGGTCAGGAGAGAGTTGAGGGCCGAAATAAAGCAGATGGAGGCAAAAACCGAAAATAAGGTGTTCACTCTCCAGGCACAAATCGACTCACTTCAGAAGCTACGCGAGGAGGACTCTGAAAACTTCAAAGAGCAGATGGGTGTCAAGAAAGGACGGGTGAGTTTTTTGAGTTAATCCTGCTCGAGAACCAGAAAACACGCTTCAGGTGTCCTATATCGACAGCTTGCGGCAGAAGGTGGCCGATCTGACAGCAGAGAACACTCGTTTGCTCGCCGAAAATACTCGCCTCAGCGGACCCGAGCGACCTCGACGCGTCCTTCGTAATCGAAACGAGGAGAAATGAGTGTACTAGCACATTACAATTGTACTGACACATTACAATCATTGTGAAATAGTCTAATCATTTGTTTTCTGTTTATATTGGTATTCGAATGCACATTCAAATGAAACAATGTGTTGTTTTCTTTGTCACTCTGAGTTTGGAAATTTTTATTGGTGGAAGGAAACGAAAAAGGCACTAAAAGAATACTAATGAGAGAAATAAATAAGGAAATACCCTTTAGAAGTGGAATTTCAAACGGACGAGATCAAAACACGGTCATCAATAACTGGAAGTTGGCGAAGTGTTAGTGTCGTTTGATGAACGACGTGCAGAATTTACAAGTGTAGGCGCACTGGGCTCGCATGAAAGACTGCTGCTCCTCGCAAACTTCTTTGTTGTTTTTGAGCCAGAAACCACAGGAATATCTGGAATGAAGCGGTGAAAAACGGGAGGATACGGGTGGCTGACCTCATGTCCCTGCACTCCGGATCGAGGAAAGCGGACGGCTTCGTGGCTGTGTAGAACCCGAACGTCGTGGCGCGAGAGGCCAGCGAAGAAGTCGTCAAGCCGGCGACGTCTTCTCCTTCCGCAGTCGTCGAGACCTCCGTCGAGGCCGTCATTGTGGGCGGAGACATCGGAGGAGTCGGACGAGTTCGCGGAGTCGACGGCGAGTTCGTGTCGGCCGTGAAGCGCTCGAAGTGTCGACTCGCTTTCGACGTCGCTTCTTCTGTAGTCGTCGAGGCGGATGTCGTCGTCGTTGTCGTGGAAGTCGTCGATTTCGTCGTCGTCGTGCTTCGTGTGGAGGCTTGGGAAGCGAGAAGACGAAGGCGATCTGAAGAGTTCAAATTGGATGTTCAGCTTCATGCAGGATCTATTCACATTGCTGCTTTCTCATCTGCAAATCAGAAATCGTTTTGCGAGTGGTCGTGGTTTGCGACGTCGTCGCATTGTTGAGAACGAGAACCGCGTCGACGACTTCGCGGAAGCCTTCGAACGTCTCGACGGCCGTCGGAATCAGCTCCTTCTTGTGCAGTATGAATCCATTCGACACTGCAGAATCGGAAAAGTCTTCTCGAAATCATCGGCCACTTACATTCCATCTGTGGTCGGAGCTCGATCAGGTACACATATTTGACGTTCAACGCCGACTTGGCCCAATCGTCGGAGCCGCCGGCAGCGGGAGCTGAAAAGGATCGGGATTGATCGGAGACGGTTGCGAGAGGGATCTCACAGAGAGTGTCGGCTCCCGTTCCCATTCTGTAGCTGGTTCCGTAGACTCGAGACAGTCTGTTGATGGCCTTGCGGGCGGTCTTCCGCAGTTCTCCGATGTCTTCCGGGTAGTTCTGCTCCTCGTGGCTGTACGGATAGATCCACAGCTGGGCGTAAGAGTGAAGAGTCACGAACGCGTCGAGCCGATCCTTCATGTCCGGAGTGTTCAGGAAGTTGCGGATGGCTCTGCAAAAAGTTGGTCTGATCTGGAGCGTCTGAGAGTTGATGCGAACTTTGTTTCGGGCTCGCTGAACACCTCTTCTCCGTGGTAGATATTGGAGCACGGCTCGTAAGAAGAGCCCCGCTCGGCCCAGTGGAATCGGAAGTTTCTGTTCAGATCCACGCCTTGACAGCACTTCTCTCCGCCCCACAAGGACGGACGGCACACTTCGGGAGAGCGGTTCTTGCGCCAGAGACGGACGCTCGGGATCGGCGAGCTGCGCGTGTATTCGTAGCCGTCCGGATTGAGACACGGCACGACGTAGAAGTCGAGAGTGTCCACATAATTGGTGATCTGCGCGTCCTTTCCGTACTCGGAGACGAGCTGATTGATGAAGTAGAGGGCGGTGTGGCTGCTGGCCCACTCTCTCGCGTGGATGTTTCCGTCCACCCAGACGGCTCGCTTCTTTTTCGACGACATCGCTCCGATCTGCAACAACCTTTGTTTTCCAAAGAACCTTCCGACTCATTGATCACTTTCAATCCCTCGATCGGTTTCCCCTCGTGAGTCGCTCCGATTCGAACGATCTTTGCGATGCGAGGGTAGTAGAACTCGATGGTTCTCATGTATTTGACCATGTCCGCGTAGGAAGCGTAGTCGCCGAACGGGTACTTTGCTTTCTTCAGACTTCCCACCTTCGTCAAATCGAGATCGGCTGAAACACTGGTTGTGCTGGAAAGAAGGGCGAGAGCTCTCACGTTCACTGTCCAGAATCGGATCGTCGTGGAGCCACTTCATGAACGACGGCCTTTTCGAAGAAGTTCCCTCGTTTCGCATGATCAGTCTGTAACTCTAGATTCGTCACAGCTTCCAGAAGGTTCTCTCACTTCTCCACGTCGGCAACCGACATTTCCACAGTCACATTCGCAAACGAAAGAATCTGTCGGAGCATCCGTTCCGCCTTCCCTCGCTTCACCATTATGTCCGCTTTTTCCGAAATCGCAGACGGTGATTTCCAGAAATCGAGCTGAAAGTGTGCTCCGAAATGAGCATCCGAGAGTGCCGACTCACATCATATTTGTAGTCGTTCAACTGAAGCTGTTTGATGAGGTGCAGTGACGGAGCATCGAGCGGGCTCACGTGGAGCAACGCGTACTTGTCTTGCTCGGCGGCGGCCACGAGCAGTATCGTGTGCACCGCGAGCAGGATCGACTTGCACAGGTATCGCATGAGAGACTTCTTCTGCTGCTTCCTCTAATCGCTCATCAACCTGGAAAGCAGGGTCAGTGACACAAGTGGCGGAGGATGGCAGCGGGGGGCCGATTGCCTCATAGCCGTGCGTAAGGGGGCGGGCCGGTGGGCAGCAAATCAACCAGATTGAATAGACAGGAGGAGGAGGCGAGGAGGGAAGCTTATTATTGATAATGGGCAAGATGAGAGGGGGGCCGAAAGAATGGCGTTTTTGACTGGTTCTGAAACTCTTTCCGATGGAGAGTCAATTGAATGGGAGGATCTATGGATGTGAGGATGGGATGAAGGGCGTCGTCCGAGGTTTCAGAAGAGACCAAGAAAAAGGAAAGAGAAGAAGGAGAAGAAGAAGGAGAAGGAGTAAAAGGAGAGGAAGGGAGATGGTATCAAACTGCCAAGTAACCCGGATTCATTAGCCCTTATCATCAGAGTGGAACAACTAGAAAGCGAACGAAAGGGAAACTCTCTCAATTGATATCAAAGTTAGCCTTCTCTTCTTTCTTCTCCCCTTTCTCTTTCTTCTAAATTTCAGTTAAAAGAGAGAGAAAGAGGAAAGGAAGCGTCTTGTCAGTCAATTAATCACACCGATAAATGATGACACGATCATCGTTTTTTTTTAGAGGAAGCCGCCGAAAGGCATGGTCGAGGAGGGAATGGAGAAACCGAACGAATCGATGGTCGTGACGAGAGCGTCAAGTGGATGACTGTTTGAGAGGAATCGAAAAAAAAACGGAGGACTCGGACCGAGGGGGGCGGAGTCTGCCAAAGTGTAAGGGATGACGTTGAAGAGGGAAGGAGAAGAGGGGAAGAAGGCGAAAGCAGTGAAAGTTGGCGAGGAATGCCGAGCTGGTGGCATTGAGGAGCGACGCAAAAAAGGGGGCGCAGGTGGACATGGGAAGGACATCTGCGAGTTGCCATCTGAAGCACGTCACTCTGAGCTTCGGATGGGTCTCCGACAGATGTTTTCGACATCTGATTGACATCGGAATGGTCTTTCGACCCTCTCACGAGCTTCTCTTCAGAATCAGTGATGTTCCCAACGACGGACAGGTTCAGCCGTCTTCTAGACTAATAAAGAAGATCTGTCTCAAAAAGTGGACCTCGGGCTTTCGAAACGAGGCAATTTTACGTAACTCGCGGCTTCAGAAGGCGGCTGCCAACCTCGTTCTTCTCCTAATTATCGGCCGCTTAACCGCCCAGGACAAAGTGTCGTAAAACTGGACGGAGTGAGTAACTGTCTTGTGTCCTTCCTCGGAAGCGAGGAAACACAACTGTCTACCTCATTGTTATGCTTTCAAATTAGAGGTGCGGCCAACGAATATCTTCGAAACGGAGGCTGGCGGCCTTGGAGAAACCGGGCTCGTTTTGTGGCGGCGGAAAGAAGCAGATACCGATCTGGATTACGCAACAACTCTTCGATCGGAAGAAGCTGAAAAACGAGGGGAGAGGATAAGAATCTGGGCGGAAAACGGTATGCAGCTATAAGAAGATGGCAAATCAAAAGCAAAAGAAGATAATGAAAATGGTGTGGGCAGCGAAAAAACATTGAAAAGACGAGCGAAATGAGAGGCGAAACTGGCGCGGCGAAGACGAAGACAGACGAGACGCGTCGGGAGGAAGACAGAAGGAGAAGCTTATCAGGAGACGAGGCGGCTATCGATCGGCTTCACTGATAGCTGTCCTTTGACTGGCTTCCGAGAAATGCATGATGAAGCGGCCCAAGTATCTGGTATCTCTGTTTTGGTCAGAGGCGCATCTTGGCGGTTTGAACTCTTTTCAGGCGGGATCTTCTCCTCTTCATCCCGAGTCAGACCGACTCATATTCGAATACAAAATTGGACTCTGATGACTTAGACGATCTTTGAGATGGAATGTTACAACCGAACGGAAAATGTCGTGTCCCAAGGTGACAGAGATCAAACGATTTCGGAACTGATGCCAATGTCGGACCTCCCGCTCATTCGGTTCCCTCTCGATCATCGCAACACCCCTCGAGAATCCACTTGTCGGCTAGCTTCTTCTCTCGATTCACTCCTAACATCAGTTATTTTGTGACCCTCGCGGCGCGAAAAGGCCGTTTCTGGAACGATAGTAAAAAGTGAGAAGAGAATGGCATTCGCGGGGCGTCACAAGAAACTCGTTCGGTTGGCCTTTTTACGGCGGCAACCGTAAACTAATGAAAGTGCCAACCGAGCGTATCGTATTGTGTTTGTATCAACTGATTCGAGTGAAGCAGAAGACGAAGGAGGACGGGCGAAGTGACAAGAAGACGTTCACATCAGTCACACGGAACAACCAGCAGAACAAAAAGGAAGGGATAGGGGGGAGATGAAGCTGTGGCCGAGAGGAGAAGATAAGCGATACGCACCGATTCGATATGGATCACAAAGGTCGTAAAAATGAGAAAATGATTGCAAACAGAAACAAATGTTGACTATGCGACGACACTCAACGGGATCCCGGAGAAGACTATGCGAAGATGACGTGACACTTGGCAGGGATTCTGATGACATCCGAAACTTCACGATGTATTCTCGAGTCGTTCTTCTCGAAAAGTCAACTGGTACTCGATTACGGAGTACGACAAACAGTCTCTTTCTGACCGTTTTGTTGGCTTGAGCTTCAATATCCAAGCCGGAGGGTTTCATTATTTCACTTTCAGGGACCATCGAGTTTACCGTACTTTGCATGTGGTCAAACAAAACTTTGGAGTCAAAGTATGATCATGAAACCGTGAAGAGTTCCAAGTTAATCACAATTTAACAGGAAATACGGTTTTCCAAAGTTAAAAACGAGACTAGATTTCAAAAATTCCACGAGAATGAAGTTATTCCATTTTTCTTCAATAGACATTCGTAATTCCATGACTTGAAGAAGTTACTTGTTCGGACCCTGCCACGTTTCGAGAACTTCAATCGTTTTAATGCGCCACGGTGTTTGAGAGCGTATTGGTGGGATTCACTGAAAACGTCTGAAAAAGATTCCATTCTAGGTCCGTTTCCGACGAAACGTTCTTCATGCAGTGAAAAGCGTCGATGGGCAACTTTGGTTGTTTATCGCGGGCGTGAATCGAATTCATTTCATTCCGTCCTCGCACTCTCCCTTATTGAAACGGCTGCCGGTCGGCCACTCGATGGTGTCTGGGTCTCCGTCCGTTTCGTGATCTTCGCAACCTGTTTTGAATTGCCGCCTGACCTCGGAGGACGCTTTCCACCATCCACAGTCCGAAGAATCGCCTTCGTTTCCCTTCCATCGATTGTTGCTTGTTCGCCTCCTCCCACTTCGTCGCTTTCTTCTTCTTCTTCCCTTTCTTCTCGTTGTCATGACAACTCGAGCCCCACGTGCTTCCTCTCTCTCTCTCTTTCTCCCTCTCTTTCTCTCTTCCTCTTCCTCTCTTTCTTCTTCTCATGGTTGAGTATCTGACTAATGAGCCGTATCCGTTCAAAAATGTGACACCAACGTTCATGGGGTATTCGAATAACTAACTTCTCTTCCGAAATTCAAAATTTCAGCGAAACAATAATGCTGGATCCGCGAGAAACCTTCGAGAAGTACGAACGGCGGTCTCCGCAACCGCCCGTCGTCCATGGTCAGTCAGTTGAATCCGGTGATCCGTGAAACCGGAACCCTATTTCAGAGAGAAGAGAGTACTTGGCCTGCGAGTACCGGAGAGAGCCCGTCCAGCAAGAGCACGGTGAGCATCCCAAATAGAACACCTCTTCATTTCGAATCCTTTTCGTCCAGGACGACTGACCTGCGAGCTTCGAGGACCGCCCGTCCCGAGTCACCAGAGAGAAAGGGAACACGCGAGACTCGCCTGTGAATTCAGAAGCGAGCCCGAGAATGGCGAGTTGAACTTCTTCTTCGATTTCCTCGGAACGAAACGTTTTCAGCAGCACGGCCGGCAACTACAATCACCACGTATCTTCCGGAAAACAACAAAAGGAAACGTAAGAGACACCTCGGTTTCCTCGCGGATCCCTCCGATTCATTCCAGTTCCGATCGGATTGATCGTCGGCGTGGCCATCTGCATTCCGATCTTCATCGTCATCGTCCTCTTCGCCGCCGTCTGGCTCCAGGAAGTCGGAATCCTGTGACAGTGCTCCCGTTCCTCTCCTCTCGCCGTCGGGTCCTTCCATACTGCCGAATCGTGCCTCATTCTCATTTTCATTTTCGCTTTCCCGAAATAAAACTTTCTTCTTTCTTGAAATGTTGGAAAAGTTTGGAGTGGAGAGGGAAGATGTAAGAAGATTTGTCGTCGTCGTCGTGTGGCCCTGCGGCGAAAATTGAGGGAGCGAGAGAGTGCGAGAAGCGCGGAGACGCAGCACGAATTCCCACCGTGCAGTAGATTAAGTCGGCTCATCGGACGGAGCATAACAAGGGACAGCAGGTACCGAGAGACCGAGGGGGGGGGGCACTTATCGAATAAGGGGCAAAGAGATGAGTTTGGAGAAGGGGGAGGCGAATTGAATTTGGCGAAAGAGATCTTGGGGGGCACGAAGGAGTAGAACACTCGTCAAAAAGGGTAATCCCATTCGGATTCCCATTCGAAACATTCCAATCTACCGGACAGCATGCCGATTCAATCAGCCAGAAAGAGTCGTGAATCTTTTCGGAAGAGAGTCTCCGATTCGGGAAGACGATTCCATCTAGTCAAGGCTTCCTCCAGAAAGTGTAGGGATTCTCAGCAGACACATCGTCGAGTCCCCCGTCGTCGATTCATTTCCAAGGTCAAAGTGCGTCTTCCCGGAGAAGGGCTGCAAATCAATTGATAACAGCTTTCTTGAGTCAACACACTCATCAGGGCTCCATTTCCACTTGACACTTCTTTTGCCCCCGCCACTTCAATCGTTCCGTCGTCCCGCCCACTTCGCTTCCCGCTCCGACTCCGCCCCCTTTTCGGGGCTCTCGGCCCAATTTTTCAGTTGGTACGTCTCCACTCCTTCCTCTGTCCTCACGTCTTCATATTCTCGCGATGGGTGTCGTAGAGCTGCTTGCAAGGTACCTAATTGTTTGATGAGATTCTCAATTGGTCCCCTCCAAGTAGCTCCATTGCATCGATCGTTCGCTTTTCCGGATTCACACAGGTTTGATACTAGAAAGCAAAATGCTCTTTTTCTTTTCACACAAAGGAGAAAGAAATCGGCGGGCTCTCCGTGTAAAACCATAAAAGTCACATCGTAATTGCAGGGCTCCTCGAGCAACGGAGCCCCGAAAGGCGTAAGCTCGGAATGGCTTTTCGTTTCCGATACGAACGTTTTATGTGAAAAGGAGACCTGGGGATAGTAGTTGTCCATTCGGAACGTTCTCAGATTGCAGCGGAAGAGCCGATTTCTAGTCCCTCCTTCCAAAAACAATTGGAATTGTTGGCAATGGCAGAACCATATGTCGTCAGAGAAAACCGTGTGCAAACAACTCCCCTCATCTCTCCTCTTCTCTCCGATCGTTTCACTCGGCGCCCCTCCCTCTCTCATTCAGAATATCGTATTCAGAAGACGTTTCCGTTGCCTCCAATTGGAATCAATCGAATTGAATGTCTTCTGGTGATATGAATATATTAAAAGTTTGTTAGTTGCCGACCCGAATCCAGTTTCCAACTTCTTCTTCTCCTCGCTAATCAGAAAAAGAGAGAAGTCTGTCCGCTTCCTCCTGTCAGAATTAGCGTCAAAATTGAAAGGTGACAAGAGGAGACTGTAATCAATTAGCAGTAGGACTGTAACATCTTGTTTCCTATCTCTCTCTCTCTCTCGCTACACGGCCTCCTTCTTCGCCCGCGCGGAGGGGCAATCGTTTCGTCTGCGACCTCCTACCTTCCGCCGCTTCATTCGTCCCGTTGTTTATTCTCAGTACGCCTCGATCTTCTTCTTCTCCTCCTTCGCATTTCTCCATTTCCTTCTTCTTCTTCTCCACATTTGCCGCCCCTGACGTCTTCTGACAACACCGTTCAACAACTTCATCCCGCCCGTCTGTGCCGTCTTCGCGTCATGAATTGGCAGAAGCAACGGCAGCACGTGCTCGATCGGCTCGCCTTCGTGCCAGGTGAGAAGTGCCACTGAGGAATGCATATTGTCTCGCTATTTACGCGTTTATCAATCAATCCGACCCGCACCCGTTACCTATTGACACAGTTTCTCTTTCATTTCCACCTTGCGCGCAGTGCTTTCCACCCTTCCAAACGCGGGTGTAACAACATCTCATCATCCGCGCTGGCTGAACAATTCACGCGTTACGCTACTGTATTACACTCGCAATGATTAAGAAGAAGAAGAAGAAGAATGCGACGGCGACGATAAGAAGCCGTTAAATTATCAGTCATCAATCTTCGCGTGACTTTGTAAAACTTGACGCACCATACCCAAACGCACGTAAAAGCGAAACGCAAACAACAAGAAAGGCGCAACCGATAGGCCGTAGTAGGCCAAGGCCCGAAGAGCCTCAGAGAGAGAGAGAAGAAGAGGTTGCAGGTGGTTCGGATCGAGAAGGGAACGCGCTGCTCGTCGTCTCGACGTCGCAGATCCAGGAGTGCTCCTACGAGAACCTGGTCTCTCTGCTGGCGCTCCTCTCCGACACTCTTCCTCCGTCGACTCACTTCACCGTTCTTCTCGACACTCGACACATTCATCTGAAGCAACTGAAGTTCTATCTTCGAGCATGCCAAGTAACCTGCGGAACCTGTTTCGTGCCAGAACTCTGTGTGTTTCAGCAAGCGCTGTACAAGAAAGTGCGGCAAGTTCTAATTATCCAGCCGGAGAAGTTTCTGGATCAGCAGAAGATCAACTTCGACCTGATCGTCAGCGGGTACACTCTGAAGGTTCACACTCTCTTCCTTCGGTTTCAGAGCGATCTCGTTTTCAGACGGTGCTCCTCTCGATGCACAAGCTCTCGAAATTCGTGGATGTGAACCAGTTGCCGGAGCAGTTCGGAGGAACTTTCGGATACGATCCGGACTCTTGGCTCGCCAATCGGATAGAGATCAAGAAGTGGCAGAACTATTTAGACGAGGCTGATGCGGACACTTCGAAGCATAATCCCGAGGAAGATCAGAAAAGTGAGAGGGGAGGGATCACGGGAATCAGTGGCAAGGGTGGCTTTCAGTGGAGGAGTTCATCTCAAAACTTCATTCGACGAAAAGAATCGACGACGAATTTGCGGCAACGCTGCTGAAAAGGTCGATGAGAGAACTGAAAACGAAAGAGGAAGAGAACAGCAAGGACGGTCTGATCAAGGATCACACGGCGGGAGTCTCCGACTTCCTCGACTGGATCGAGGGAAGCGGCGAGAAGTGGCTGAATTCGCTGTGCCAAATAGCGGACAACGTCGACGAAGCGGAGAGTCTTGTAAAGCAGCACGAAGAGCTCACCAACAAGACGAAAGAGATCGAGGATCAGAGCGAGCAGCTGGCCGAGATGGCGACTCGCTTGATGGCCGCCTGTCCCCAAGTGGCCATCGTTCTACAGAAGGTTCTTTTTCCGACCACAGTAACTCTGGACCGTCAGTTCTGTTTCAGACGAAACAACAGATCCGAGATGTGGCCGAACACTTTGGATATCGAGTCGAAGCACAAACCCAGTTCGCGCTCTCGAACAAGACGTTCAGAGAAAAGGTGGCGGAGTTCATCAAAAAGTCCGACCTGATGCTGGAGAAAGTGTGTGCGGAGGAGGACAACTCGGCGAGATCTCTGGAGGAAGTGACGAAAGCGAAGAAGGAGCTGGACGAGCTGGTCCACTCGATGAGTCAGTTGTTGGGTTTCGCTCTGCTCGCTCAATGTTCGTTTCAGATG